>JAQPPZ010002940.1:0-129809 GCA_028583015.1 Wollemia nobilis | reverse complement strand
TGAACTACATACATCATTATTCATCATATTCTATTACGCAACATATTGAAAATATTTAAAAAATTAAAGGTTTTGTCTTAGGTTTTTTTTTAGGTTTTATGTATTATAACAAAATAACATGTTAAAGTTTACAAAATTATAGGTTATATGTTCCAGGGGGACAACACAATGGTTTAGACTTTGGTTCTTCTTTGGGAGGTCCAAAGTTCAAACCACGACATGGTTGAGTATGTGTGGGAAAGACTTTAATTGTTTAGATATTATTAAGACTCATGGTTAGATAAAGGTCTAGAAAAAATTTAAGTCTTCACTATATTATTTTTAAAGGTTTTCAATAAGCTCAGTAAGAAAATATGATGAAGAACCATGTGTTTAGGTCATTTCCACCAAAAAATTATGTTGATAAATATATGCCTAGACCTTTTAAATTTGTGTTAAGTATTATTTATTTAGTAGGTAGTAGAAGAGGTTTTGAAAGGGTCCTCAAAATTTTTACAAACTAAATGTTAATGTTTTTGAATATTAAATCAATAGGAAATAGATATTTAGCTTTCCTATCCAGGGAAAAAAAAACACATATACTAAATAAGAAATAGAAGAACCGAGAAGAAGAATAAGAGAAGAAAAGTTAAGGAGAACTAAGAGAACACTAGAATATTTTCATTCCTTAACTTCATCATTCTTAATATTTAATGTTGATGATTGAGATGGTTATGGTGTTCTCTTAGTTCTTCTTTCCTTTTCCTCTTGCTTCTCCTATTTTTTATTTAATATATGTGTTTGTTTTTTGCTCCCTTGGGTGAGATAGTTCCATGTATGTTTCTTTTTGGTTTAATCTTTAGAAGCTTTGGCTTCTGGTTTGTAAAAGGTTCGGGGACCCTTTTCAAAACCTCTTCTACTACCTAATAAAAAATAAAATTAAAAAAATTAATACAAATTTAAAGGGTCTAAGATTATCTTTATCAACCCAATTTATTGGTGCAATGACCTAAATACAACGTTCTTCATCATATTATCTTACCCAACATATTGAAAATATTTTAAAAAATAAAGTTTTGTGCTAGATTTTTTTTTAGGTTTTATGGCTAAATATCAAAATAATATATGTTAAATTTTATAAAATTATAGGTTATATCCCAAGGGGACAACACAATGGTTTAGACTTTGGCTCTTCTTTGGGAGGTCCAAGGTTCAAACCATGACATGGGCGAGTGTGTGTAGGAAAGATATTAATGGTTTAGATATGGTTAAGACTCACGTTTTGATAAATGTCTAGATATAATTTAACTCTTCAGTATATTATTTTTAAAGGTTTTCAATATGCTTAGTAAGAAAATATGATGAAGAACCATGCATTTAAGTCATTTCCACCAACAAATTGTGTTGATAAAGATAATCTTAGACCTTTTAAATTTGTATAAGTATTATTTATTTAGTAGGTAGTAGAAGAGTTTTTGAAAGGGTCGTCCAAATTTTGAAAAACTAAATGCTAAAGTTTCCAAAGATTAAACCAATAGGAAATAGATATTGAGCTTTCTCATCCAAGGAAAAAAAAACTAACACATATCCTAAAAAAAAAATAGAAGAAGTGAGAAAGAGAAGAAGAGAAGAAAAATAAATGAGAACTAAGAGAACGCCAGAACCTTTGCATTCCTTCACTTCATCATTCTTGATCTTTGAAGTTGAGGATTGAGACAATTATGGTGTTCTCTTAGTTCTTCTTTCCTTTTCCTCTTGTTTCTCCTATTTTTATTTAAGATATGTGTTTGTTCTTTGCTTCCTTGATGGGATAGTTCAATGTATATTTATTTTTGCTTTAATATTTAGAAGTTTTGGTTTCTAGTTTGTAAAAGGTTCAAGGACCCTTTTCAAAACCTCTTCTACTACCTAATAAAAAAATAAATAAAATAAATATTAATACAAATTTAAAGTGTCTAATATTATCTTTATCAACCCAATTTGCTTATGCAATGAACTAAATACATCGTTCTTCATCATATTCTCTTATGTAGCATATTGAAAATATTTAAAAAATTAAAGTTTTTGTGTTAGTTTTTTTTAGGTTTTATGTCTTAATATCAAAATGATGAGTTCAAGTCTACAAAATTACAAGTTATATGTCCCAGGGGGACAACACAATGGTTCATATTTTGGCTCTTCTTTGGGAGGTCCAAAGTTCAAACCACGACATGGGCGAGTATGTGTGGGAAAGAGTTTAATTATTTAGATATTATTAATACTCATGGTTAGATAAAGGTCTAGATAGAATTTAACTCTTCACTATCTTATTTTTAAAGGTTTTCAATATGCTCAGTAAGAAAATATGATGAGGAACCATGTGTTTAGGTCATTTCCACCAAAAAATTATGCTGATAAAGATATGCTTAGACCTTTTAAATTTGTGTTAAGTATTATTTATTTAGTAGGTAGTAGAAGAGGTTTTGAAAGGGTCCTCAAAATTTTTACAAACTAAATGTTAATGTTTTTGAATATTAAATCAATAGGAAATAGATATTTAGCTTTCCTATCCAAGGGAAAAAAACAAACACATACTAAATAAAAAAATAGAATAACCAAGAAGAAGATGAAGAGAAGAAAAGGAAAGGAGAACTAAAAGAAAACCAGAACCTTTGCATTCGTTAACTTCATCATTCTTGATCTATGAAGTTGAGGATTGAGACGGTTATGGTGTTCTCTTAGTTCTTCTTTCCTTTTCCTCTTGGTTCTCCTATTTTTTATTTAGGATATGTGTTTGTTTTTTGCTCCCTTGGGTGGGATAGTTCCATGTATGTTTCTTTTTGGTTTAATATTTAGAATCTTTGGCTTCTGGTTTGTAAAATAATCAAGGACCCTTTTTAAAACCTCTTCTACTACCTAATATAAAAATAAACTACAAAAAATTAATACAAATATAAAGGGTCTAAGCTTATATTTATCAACCCAATTTGCTTGTGAAATGACCTAAATACATAATTCTTCATCATATTATATTACCCAACATATTTAAAATGTGTAAAAAATTAAAGGTTTTGTGTAATTTGTTTTTAGGTTTTATGGTTTAAAATCAAAATAATATGTGTTAAAGTTTATAAAATTATAGGTTATATGTCCCAGAGCACAACACAATGGTTAAGACTTTGGCGCTTCTTTGGGAGGCCCAAGGTTCAAACCTCGACATGGGCAAGTGTCTGTGGGAAATATGTTAATGGTTTAGATATGATTAAGACTCATGATTTGATAAAGGTCTAGATATAATTTAATAATTTGTTATCTTATTTTGTGTAAGATAAACTTGATTTTAGCTTTTTATTAATACATTTGTGAACAGTCCAACCATATGGCTAAAGCAAGGGCATTATGGAGAATTCTTGCAATAATCAAACATATCCCATGCAGAATCATCATTCAAGGGAATTCTTTCAATATTATTAATTACATGAAAATCTCCAAAATACCATCTTGGAAAGTTAGAAGCTGCATTGAAGAGGCCAGGAAACTTGCTACTCATCGGCAGGAAGTTATCTTCCAACATGCTTTCAGAGAAGTAAATAAGGTAGCATATAAATTGGTAAAAATTGGGGTTGATGGTCTAGGTTTGTTGACTTGCACATACACACTACCACAAGAGGTACATGCTTTAGACACTATTGAAAAATTTGACAATGATTAGCTAGGTTACCATATTTTTTATAAGTTTCCTCATTATGTGTATACTTTCTCTTGGGCTTAGGTTGGTGCTTGTTGTTCTCTATTGATATAAAAGGTATTTGGGAGCCTTCATATTTCTCAGTATAATATAATATCAATTAACTTACCAAAAAAAATAGAAGAACCAAGAAGAAGAATAAGAGAAGAAAAGTTAAGGAGAACTAAGAGAACACACGAACCTTTACATTCCTTAACTTCATCATTCTTGATCTTTGAAGTTGAGGATTGATACGGTTATGGTGTTCTCTTAGTTCTTATTTATTTTTCCTCTTGGTTCTCCTATTTTTTATTTAAGATATATGTTTTTTTTTCTCCCTTCGGTGAGATAGTTCCATGTACGTTTCTTTTTGGTTTAATATTTAGAAGCTTTAGCTTCTACTTTGTAAAAGTTTCAAGGACCCTTTTAAAAACCTCTTCTACTACCTAATAAAAAATAAAATAAAAAATGTTTTACAAATTTAAAGTGTCTAAGATTATCTTTATCAACACAATTTCTCGGTGCAAAGACATAAATACAACTTTCTTCATCACATTCTCTTATCCAACATATTGAAAATCATTAAAAAAATAATGTTTTGTGTTAGGTTATCTTTTTAGGTTTTATGGCTTAATATCAAAATAATAGGCATTAAATTTTACAAAATTATAGGTTATATGTCCCAGGGGGACAACACAATGGTTTAGACATTGACTCTTCTTTAGGAGGTCCAAATTTCAAACCACGACATGGGCGAGTATGTGTGCAAAAGACTTTAATTGTTTAGATATGATTAAGACTCATGGTTTGATAAATGTCTAGATAGAGTTTAACTCTTCACTATCTTATTTTTAAAGGTTTTCAATATACTCAGTAAGAAAAAATGATGGAGAACCATGTGTTTAGATTATTTCCACCAACAAATTATATTGATAAAGATAAGCTTAGACCTTTTAAGTTTGTGTTAAGTATTATTTATTTAGTAGGTAGTAAACGAGGTTTTGAAAAGGTCCTCAAAATTTTTACAAAGTAAATGCTAATGTTTTCAAATACTAATGAATAGGAAATAGATATTGAGCTTTCCTATCCAAGGGAAAAAAAAACACATATACTAAATAAAAAATGGAAGAACCGAGAAGAAGAATAAGAGAAGAAAAGTAAAGGAGAACTAATAGAAAACCAGACCCTTTGCATTCCTTAACTTCATCATTCTTGATATTTGAAGTTGAGTATTGAGACGGTTATGGTGTTCTCTTAGTTATTTTCTTTTACTCTTGGTTATCCTATTTTTTATTTAAGATATGTGTTTGTTTTCTGCTCCCTTGGGTGGGATAGTTCCATGTATGTTTCTTTTTGGTTTAATCTTTAGAATCTTTGGCTTTTGGTTTGTAAAAGGTTCAAGGATCCTTTTCAAAACCTCTTCTACTACCTAATAAAAAATAAAATAAAAAACATTAATACAAATTTAAAGGGTCTAAGTTTATCTTTATCAACCCAATTTAATGGTGCAATGACCTAAATATAATGTTCTTCATCATATTCTCTTACCCAACATATTGAAAATATTTTAAAAAATAAAGGTTTGTGTTAGGTTTTATTTTAGTTTTTATGGCTTAATATCAAAATAATATGTGTTAAAGTTTATAAAATTATAGGTTATATGTCCTAGGGGATAGCACAATCATTCAGACTTTGGCTCTTCTTTTGGAGGTCCAAGCTTCAAACCACGACATGGACAAGTTTGTGTGGGAAATATTTTAATGGTTTAGATATGATTAAGATTCATGATTTGATAAAGGTCTAGATAGAATTTAACTCTTCACTATATTATTTTTTAAAGGTTTTCAATATTCTCAGTAAGAAAATATGATGAAGAACCATGTATTTAGGTCATTTTCACCAACAAATTGTTTTGATAAATATAAGCTTAGACCTTTTAAATTTGTGTTAAGTATTTTTTACTTAGTAGATAGTAGAATAGATTTTGAAAGGGTCCTCAAAATGTTTACAAACTAGATGCTGAAGTTTCCAAATATTAAAACAAATATCCTAAATAAAAAATAGATGAACCGAGAAGAAGAAGAAAAGAAGAAAAGGAAAGGAGAACTAAGAGAACACTAGAACCTTTGCATTCCTTAACCTCATCATTCTTGATCTTTGAAGTTGAGGATTGAGACGGTTATAGTGTTCTCTTAGGTCTTTTTTTCTTTTCCTCTTGGTTCTCCTATTTTTTATTTAAGATATGTGTTTTTTTTCTCCCTTGGGTGGGATAGTTCCATGTATGTTTCTTTTTGGTTTAATATTTAGAAGCTTTCGCTTCTAGTTTGCAAAAGAATCAAGGACCCTTTTCAAAACCTCTTCTACTACCTAATATAAAAATAAAATATATTATTACAAATATAAAGGATCTAAGCTTATCTTTATAAATCCAATTAGCTTGTGAAATGACCTAAATATATAATTGTTTATCATATTCTCTTACTCAGCATATTGACAATATTTAAAAATTAAATGTTTTGTGTTAGTTTTTTTTATAGTTTTTATGGCTTAATATAAAAAATAAAATGTGTTAATGTTTACCAAATTATAGGTTATATGTCCCAGGGGGACAACACAATGGTTTAGACTTTGGCTTCTTTTGGAGGTCCAAAGTTCAAACCACGACATGGGCAAGTGTATGTGGGAAAGATGTTACTCGTTTAGATATGATTAAGACTCATAGTTTGATAAAGGTCTAGATAGAATTTAACACTTCACTATCTTATTTTTTAAATGTTTTCAATATACTCAGTAAGAAAATATGAAGAAGAACCATGTGTTTATGTCATTTCGACCAAAAAATTGTCTTGATAAAGATAAGATTAGACCTTTTAAATTTGTGTTAAGTATTATTTATTTAGTAGGTAGTAGAAGAGGTTTTGAAAGGGTCCTCAAAATTTTTACAAAATATATGATTCTAAAGACTAAATAAATAGAAAATAGATATTGAGCTTTCCCATCCAAGGGAACAAAAAACAAACACTTATCGTAAATAAAAAATAGAAGAACCGAGAAGAAGAAGAAGAAAATAAAAGGAAAGGAGAAGTAAGAGAACACCAATATCTTTTCATTCCTTAACTTCATCATTCTTGATATTTGAAATTGAGGATTGAGATGGTTATGGTGTTCTCTTAGTTCTTCTTTCCTTTTCCTCTTGGTTCTCCTAATTTTTTTTAAGAAATGTGTTTGTTTTTTGCTCCCTTAGGTGAGATAGTTCGACGTATATTTATTTTTGGTTTAATATTTAGAAGCTTTAACTTTTGGTTTGTAAAAGGTTCAAGGACCCTTTTCAAAACCTCATATACTACCTAATAAAAAATAAAATAAAATAAAAATTAATACAAATTTAAAGGGTCTAATCTTATCTTTATCAACCCAATTTTTTAGTGCAATGAACTAAATACATTGTTATTCATCATATTATCTTACCTAGTATATTGAAAATCATTAAAAAATTAATGTGTAACATCTAAAAAGGCTCACACCTAATATTGAATCTGCTGAAAACAATGTAAATAGGCATACACGAATTGGAAAATAATGAAAAGAACAAAATAAAAAGATCTTTTATTAATTTCAAATCAATTCAAGTTACAAATCCATCCCTCTTAGGGTAGGTGCATTTCAAATACCTTTCAAAATGACACAAACTACTTCAAGGTGTCGATGACCTTCTCCACGATTAGAGGCATTTGATGCCTTGCATATCAAAACCCTGTTAGTCCTGCGTACAATAAAAAATAAGAAGCATCAGTGATAAATGATGCCTCTCTTGATGAGGCTTTTTGAGGAAAGTGTGTACAAATATGATATTACTAGAATATAATAAAGAGTGCAAGAAAACTAATAAACCTATGAGAAACATGAAAATATGCTATGAAACATGTCAGAGAAAAGCATATGCAACTATCTAATAGCCTAATTATCAATTTAAAATCATGGAAGCATGAAAAATATCCATTATTATCCTAGTTAAGATATTGAAATCCATCAACTAAACAAGCTAATTATACCCATCAAAAGTCTCTAAGAATACAATAAAATCTAAATTACGCTTAATCTACTGCCATTAACAATTCCTACTATGAGAAAATAAGGGAATTAGTGATACTACCCTGACTGTGGCTCTGTGATGTGGTGAGCACTGTTAATCGTGACTAGAAGCCGTGACAAGGCTTGATGTGTGCTTGTCCTCAAATCCAAGGGCTAGATCTCTAAATTCTCTTACCAAATTGATGGTCAAGGGTCACCTCTGTGTCCTCTAATAGATTTGGTGGTTGAACTACTCTGATTATGCATGAAATGGGTGTAATTACATTTCTTGATTCTCTTAACCTCCTAGGACTTCCATGTCTATAATTGCCATTTCAATATCTCAAATGGGGGCAAGAAAGTAATGTCATAATGCAATTATGTGGATTCTGAATTCGATAGGGCTTCATTGCTCAAATTCTCCTATGCATCTCTCCTTTTTCCCATTTTGTATGGGGATCTTATAGCACCTTGAAGGGCTATGTCCTAGATTCATGGAGAAGCCAATATCAAGAATGGGTAGTTGAGTTTTTTGGATGGAAAGATACAGAACCTTCCTCACTCAAAATGCTCAAATCCACAACCAAATGACCATTGGAACCAACTTTGAATTGGTCAAAGGTCAACTAACTTTGGGGCCTAACCGCGGTTAGCTCTGCTAACTATGGGTGTCAACAATGGCTAGCACTGACTAGGTAAATGTGCCCAAATGAGTGGTTAAAACCACTTCTATACCTTGGTATCTGTCCAAGTTCTTTCATATGGCATTCTAACATGTTCCATATGAGTAGTCACCTTGACATGACATGTTTTAGGTGTCTATAGATATCCCTTTTGAGATGTGTTGTGAGATCAAACAACATTGAGCAAAAATAGACCTCCTAAAATGATGACGTAGGTTGGATGATGATCATTAGTCTGATCAACATTAGATGCCCTAGGTCTAGCAAAAGGATGCACATCCTAGAAACATTGCTTCCAACAAGATGGAAGGCTTAAATTTTCAAATTTTTTGCAAGCTGCATCGACGATCAGGTAGCTTTAGTGCTATTATAGGATTATGTGCCATATAGATCCAAAAGGAGGAGAGCTACTAACTGAACTATCATATTTGCTCTTTTTCCCAGAAGAGGGTAAGCTTATGATAGTCATTGGCAATGATTCGTAAGACAAAAGTAATTTTGACAAGATCTAGGGATCTACGATCAAGGGATCTTATGTTGACTTTGATTTATGATTATGATATAATGACTACCCCTCAAGTGATGAGTCGATGAGGGTAATGTCAATTAAATGAAGTGACTTATCACTTGACCACTATGAATGATGCTAAATGATTGAATGTTTAGCATTAGAATACTTGGTAAGGCCTAATCAGCTATGATTCCAACTGTTAAAGGGTATTGTGTATTTCTATCCCGTGGAGCGGTCTAGCTATGAAAGCCTTCTTATGGAATTGAAACAATAGCAATTGCAATTAGACACACGTTCAATAATATCATCGATGATCTGCTAAAAAATATCATAGAAAAAGTGATATGGTTGATTCATTCCCATGGAGCGGTACAACCTTTAAGGTCTTCTTCAGGTTTAAAATGAAGTATACCAGTGCTACGATGACACATTTGCTCCAAATGTCCTTATGGTAATTTACTCAACCTATAGGATTGCATGGATCGCAAGTCGCTACAACCACCAAGTGTATAGGGTAATTTACTAGGTATGAGGTGCATTTGGCTTTTTAGTTGATCTGATTTTTCTTAATTTTTTAATGTTTTTGGTATTTTTGGTCATATGGATATTTTTAATTTATCATTTTTTAGCTTCTCATGCTGGGATTTTGGAGCATTTATTGTGGGTTGCTAGCTGCGGTTGACAATAGTGGGTGGATTTTAAAATTTTTCTAGTCGCGGCTGATGACAACGGGTGGCAAACCCTAGTTTGGTGCCCATGGGTGCCAACTACGGTTAGGTGAAAAATAGAAAATATTTAAAATTTTTCCTATCATTTTTGACGTCATTATCAACCTGACAACTTGTGTGACTTGAGAGCTTTGGGAGGCAATCCAACAATTTTGACATGGAGTGCTGCTAAAAACTCGACCTCACTACCACCAAGAATGATGGCAGCTCAACCTGGAGGAGCGGATGCGACTAACGTAGAAGCACACTAAACCCTAGACCATTTTATTTATTTCACTAGTTTAAAATTAACCACACTATGTAATGGGCTAAATGAACCTCATTAAACTATCGATAATGAACCTCACCCTAGTTAGGTTTAGCTGAGGTTAGCTTAAGGGGAGGGTAAAAAATTTATTTTTTGTGTTGGGGTTTTTCTTTGTTTTTATTTTATTTTTGTTGTTTTGTTTTTATGTGTGGGAGGGAAAAATTTTATTTTTCTTGTTTTTATTTTATTATTTTTTGCTATTTTCTAAGGATATAGGGATAAGTAATGACCTTAAAAATGTCATCCCTACTAGTCATGGCTAGCAGGAGTAGTCTCCAATTGACAAATTTGGGGTCACGACTGTTAGTCATGGCAGGATTCAAATTCTAACAGTCATATTTTTGACTGCCTCCCTGACCGCAGGTTTGAGCCATGATTCACAATCTTAGCATCATTTTTAAATTTTTCTAAATTTTATGAGGATTTAATTGATTTTTTTATTTTTGAAGTGCATTTTTCCATTGTTTTTGTATTTTAAAATTTTTACTCTTTTGTTTGTCGTTATTAGATTGTTTTTGATAGGTTTTAATTTATTTTGCCTTACTATTATTTATGTTAGACCTTACCTGCAAGGGTGAGGTAATTTGAGATACTTTGCAACTTGTGTGGCACCCTCTCTTAGGTGAACCAGGAGTGGTTCAAGGCTGTGGGATTTGACTATGTTTTATGCCTCCCAACTATCATGGCCAACCAGACCTATATGACTGCATTGGCTTGACGTTGGAATGCATAGACCAATACCTTTCACCTACTGATAGGTGAGATGACAATGACCTTGAAGGATGTCTACCATATCTTTCGTATCCCTCTGGATGGCAAGGCCATCACATAATTGTCGATTGAGGTGAAGAGGATTGTATTCGCTCAGAAATTTGGCCATCATAGCGTGGAGGCAGAGTGAGACTCGAACCATGGAGGGGTCTACATTGAGTATTGGTATACACATTGGGTCTTCACTAAGCGAGCAACCATCTTCATGACCCTGATCATGCAAGTCATCCTGCTCGACTCTTCTAGTATGAGGTTCCCTTGGAACCTCCTATCAAGGACTTTGGACATCCTTATGAGCCTTGCAGATCATCCTATGATCTTGTCCTGGGGTAGTGCATTGTTAGCACAACTCTATAATGAGTTGTAGCAGATTACCTAGAGGATCAGAGTTTGTATCAGATGTAGTTTATTACTATAGATTTGTAAATGGTAGTATATCAAGATTGAGCATCCTACTAACCTACCACTAGATATTAAAACTATTGAGGAGAGGCATCAGTGTTATGTTGCATGTTTGTCTTGTGAGCAGGAGGGCTTTAGGATCTAATCACATACAAGGGACCTAACGCACTATATTGGATGGTTTGCAACACTACATGCCAATAAAATAGAGTGGCACCCCTACTTAGACTGCCCTTCATTATGGGAGGTCAATGATCAACTACATCAAGCATGTAGGGACATATGGCTCCTTGAATGTAAGTCCAAGGTACAAGAGTTCTTCTACTACTCTCACATCTTGAGACAATTTGGTATCAGGCAAGATATACCAGATCTACCAACCATCTACAATCACCTCCACCTAGAGAGGGACTAATCTGGTCTAGGATTACTCCACTGGGTGAGGAGGATGATGACTTTCAAGAGTGAGGATAGATATATGCAAGGACCACTCCTAACTATGACATATGGTGGATACTTTGAGTATGGTGAGGTAAGGGCCCTTTAGGGAGGGTCTTGTATGATGCAACAAAGGGCAACAAGGGTGTAGAGGTATATCCTATAGGGCACTGAGTTTGATATAGGATTGAGGATGATGATATGAGGTAGCAATAGAGGAGGCACCACCATTTGAGGAGGAGGGCGATGCTCTAGAGGAAGATGAGGTAGCCCTAGATAGCGTTATCTTAGGGTCCAATTAACCTATAGACTTGGGTAGGCTCTCTATAGATGCAACTACTACATTGAGATACCACCATTGCCACTCTTAAGGCAATAGTGGGGGATATCCATTCTAGACTAACAACAAGGTAGACTCAGTGGTGTAGCTATAAGGAGGAGAAGACCATCTTAGAGGTGAAGGTTACGTCTATAGATATAGAGATACAATGACTTACAAGGTAGCATACTCTTCTACAGTCTCAGGTTGACATGATGATAACATAGATTATTGTACTCAGGTCTAGGAGTGGATCTCCCTCATCATCACAGGTGGCTCTAGAGCCTCTAGTTGTTGTAGTAGTATTAATATTTTTAGTAGTACATGGATTAGTAGGGTTGGACATGGTGTTGCAGAACAAGATACTGATGGCTCTTATTCAGTTTTTGGATCTGAGATAGCTCTTCATATATTGCATACATATCTACCTTGAGAGTAGTGATCGTGCTACTCGACGATGAGATTATTAATAGGTCTGAGGCTACATGATCTCATAGGACTCACACTCAAATGATAGGATAGTGCTTAGCCAACTCTAGTTGCAGATCACATAGATCAGAGAGGACTTTAGGTGCCAGCTCATGGAGGACTCATAGGGAGGATGGCGGCAAGGGCAGAGCCTCTCAAGCTAGGCACGCAGGCCTTGGGTAGTATATATATATGATATTTATTGTATCATTTTTATGTCTAAGGTCAAGGACCTACACAGTTGTAGCCTATGGGATTTTAAACATATACGGACATACTCTACATGTATATTTTTTTATACATACATATATATATGTGATCAGACTTTTAAGACTTATTATATGTGTAGTTTTTTATTATTTGTTTTATGTTTATGAGATGCATATGAATGCAGTGTTGATATCATGTTTTACTTTATGCTATATGATGTGATTGATTAATGATATGCATTGGATAGCTATGTGATGTATGATGTGACACAATGGTATGTATGTGTAGACAAAATATTGATGATGAATGTTCATGAATGCAATGTTTACTATTAAATGCATGTTTTAATTTACAATACTTGTATGTCCTTGAACTTATGATATTATCACATGATTTATGTCATGTATGTAGTTGCATAATTTTTTTTGATGATGATGTTGTACTATAATTGGATGTGTATGATTTAATTGTTTAAAGAAAAATGTATAAATGCAGTATGAATTTACCAGTCTACTGGATGACACCATAGGATGTATGACAATAATGTACTATTTTTTTTGTATTTCATTATGATAATTGATTATTGGACTCACATGTGTGAGATGCACAGATGTATTATTTTATGTTCTTGAGTTGTAAATTACAAAAATATGGATAATATAGTCAGTGGTCATTTAAATATCATTTTTGACATCTACCCAGTATCTAACATATACATTGTGGATGTTCTAATAAATAAATTTTTATAGAAAAAATTGTTATTTGATGATTGTAATTTGGTTGATTGTTGATATTTGGAAATTGTTGAGGTTTTCCACGAAACTCAAACACCCTAGTTGATCGATCAAAAATTGTACACTGACCATACTAGACTTTTGAAAAATAAGGCTTTCGCTTGGATAAGCCCTAATTGTTCATAATACCCATGTGTGCAAATGAGTGTATTAGATAAAATATAAGCATACCCCAGTGCTAGGCAAGATTTATTCAGCCCATTACTGTATTGGGTATCCTCAAATGTCTATTCAATCCTAAGTTTGGATTTCAGTTGGATTAGACTACTAGGCAATACAGGACACCTGAAGCTAGCTCTTTTACATTCAAACATTGGTCTACATACAAGAAATATGCTAATGTATCAGATATATTATCATACATAAGGTACAATAGTGTTGGCAATTCTAGGGATTCAAGCTCACCCCCTTATTTTCTTTAGTTTATCGAGATACTTGCTCATATAAAGTGATGATAATCACTATTTATTTTTTACTCTCTTAGTGATAATAATAACTATTTATTTTGTACTCTCTTATATTTTGAGCAAGGGATTTGATACTAATTTTATTTTCTTTGTGCAACTTGATTTTGATCTGTTTTAGAATTTGACTTTGAGATATCAATCTGGGATATTACTCCTTCATTTGTAAGCAAGGTATTTGTATGCATAGGGAGTAAACTTGTCCTTTTGTCAATTGCCAATATTTATCATACCGTCCACACAAGGGGATAAGAAGCAACAAAATTTTCACATCAGGATACCTAATCCCGCTTCGTTGCATTCATTTTCCCCTAGTCCTAATTAGGATTGTTTAGTTTGGATATTATTGATAGGATTCTAATATGCTAAGGGCTATCAAAACTAAACCTCATCTACAAACTCAAAGCAATATTTCTACCAAACTCTTGAGAAGACCACTAGGTATGGCTTAATAATCGTAAAACCCTAGTATATTCTTCATAACAACAATATGGGTTGTGTTGAAAAACATAATTACTCACAAGGGTGATGAATGATGATTGTAGTGCACATATGCATGATTGAAATATAGACATGGTGTCGTTTATAATACTGCCAACACAAACTATCCTAATGCAAATACAATGGATGGATATGCCTAATATGTAGTGCAGTAAAATGCAATGTGCAAAATAAAAATGCAGGATGCAAATGATTTTTTTTCTTTTTTTTTATATTTTGAAAATTTTGTAATGTTTTGAGAATTTTATTGCTTTTTGATTTTTTATGAGTTTTGAAATTTTTATTTGACCAAAGGGCTTACAAATGCCTTTGGAGCCTTTTAATGGGATGACCAAGGGACTTACAGATGCCCTTGGAGCCTTTTCAATGGTTTTAGGTATAAAACGCTTTAAGATGAAGGATGTTGAGAGGTTCAGGCTCTTAAAACCCTTTGAGCGATGTTAAGTGATATGTCCCAAGTCCAATATTCTCTGAGATGATATAAGGACCCAACTAATTAGCCACAAATTTGTCTCGTAATTTTGGTAGCAAGTTTGAGTTCTATTTGTTCTCTTTCAGCACGAGATCAACAACCTCAAAGTTCCTCATATATACTTTGTTATTGTAAGCTCATTTTAAGCACTCCTAATAAACACAGAGATGTTCAAGGGTGTTCACATGATGTTCATCAAGTAGCATCAGTTTATCTAGGCGATCTTGCCGCATAATGTCATCATCGATGAACTCTTTCAATGCAACACACAATATTGGAATTTCCAACCCTAAGGGCATAATGGCCTCAGCACATTATATTATTGAAAATAGAGTTGCCCCAATGGGTGTCCGAATGCTAGTTCTATAAGCCCATAGTGCAAAGGGTAGTTGTATGTGTCAGTATTTATGTTGTTCTTGTACCATATTTTTCAAGATGGATACCACTATCTTGTTCGAGGCTTTAGCCTACCCATTTGCTTATGGATAGTATGGAGTCACAAAATTATGTTTGATCTTATACTTGAACATAAATTCTCTCACATTTTTTTTTGAATGACATGCCATTATCCAAAACTATCTTGGATGGTATTGCAAAATGACTTATAATATTGGTGAGTATGAACTCAAAAATGTGTACTCCAGTTGTCATTGTTAATAGGACTACTTCCACCCACTTAGTGAAATACTCAGTAGTCATAATAATGAATGTATGTTGGCCTGATGATGGAGGAGATATCTTAATGATGAGATCCAGTCCCCATTGAGAAAATGGCCAAGCCGCTTGAATGGGCTATAAGACCTGTGATGGCAGGTGTGCAAGATTAGCATGATGCTAGCATTTGATGCATTTCCTAACATATACATTGCAATACTTCTCCATAGTATGCCAATAATAGCCCATGTGAAGGATGCGCTTAATGATAGCCATGTCACTAAAATTGCCATGGCATGTAACATTGTGAGCTTGAGCAATTGCCCAAACTAATTCTTGGGGCTCAAGACAATGAAGGAGAACTCCATTGTAGGTTCGATGATATAGAATATCTTCTAACAAGACAAAATTTGTCACTTTATGTATTAATGTGCATCTTGCAGCATGCAACAGTCCCTAAGGGATCACACTAATCTTCAGGAAGTCATATATTTGTGACATCCAGTTCTGATAGACCTCAGTCTCAACTATCAAGATAGCATGTTCCCCGTGTGTTTCAACATTCATGAATGTAGATGGTGGTGCCATCCATCATTGGACCTTGTGATATCAATGACCCCCAAGGCCCTCCCTTGAGAAAGTCTCTAGCTATGTAGAACCACTCATGGTTTGGTTCCTAAATCATGTTGATTGACTCTTTATTATCCAAAGCTTTGCATTGCATTGTAGAGTGTGACAGTATTTATACATGGATGGTAGTCAAATAGACAGATAAATTATGAGGGATTAAGGATCCCAAATATTCCATAGTATCTACAATTTTTTTGATGAATGGGGGATTGCATCGATATCGTACCATTCCAAATGATCTAGATAAGTATCAACAAGATATTTGTAGGCCTTCAGGATAGGACACCTACATTGAAATAGTTCCTTCACTTGGTTGACAATGAGAAGGGGTTCACCAAAGATATTTGAACTTTTAATATTTATGGCAATAGATGTTTGAAGGCCTAAGATTAAAGCTTCATATTCAAAATTATTGTTAGTACAAGGAAAATACAACTTAAACAACAAGGTAATAGGAGCACCTTGTGGCATGAACAATATTTTTTGCACCACCCCCTTGCTCACACTTCAAGCCATAGAAAAACAAGGTCATATCGGCTTTGTTATCTAGTTCTTCAGGCTTGGGTGCTTTTGATAATGCAAATACTGCATCATAAAGAAGTTCTATGGTGAGGGGCCTATTATTCTCGAGTGGTACCTCGACCAATTGATCAGCTATGACTTATCCCTTAATGGACTTCTGGAAAATAAATTCCAGATTGAATTCTATCAATAGCATGATCCACTTTGCAGTAAATGTATTATGATATGTCTTGCTCGTCATATACAGTAAAGGATTTTATTTTGATATGACATACATCGTATGACTTAACATATAATGCCACAATTTCTTTGTATCAAACACCACTTCTAAGCATAATTTTTTTACATATGCACATCCTAGCTCATAACTCACTAAGGTTTGGCTAATGTAATATATGGCTTGTTATTTATTTTGCACATTATTTTGGGCTAACATGGTCCCTAATGCAAAGTTGATTATCGATATATATAGCAGAAAAGGCTCATCTAGCCTTGGTGGAGCTAACACTGGTGGCATTGCTAGGTATTGTTTGATCTCAGTAAAGGTTGCTTGACAGTTATCATCCTAGTTAAACAGGACCTCCTTGTGTAGCAGTCAATTCATGGGTCAACATTTATTTGATAAATGTGTGATAAGTCAATTTATGGATGCTACTTTACCCTATAGGCTTATTAATTCCTTGATATTCATGGGTGGATGCATCTATAAAATAGCCTTGATATTTACTGGATCGACTTCGACATCTCTTTTTGAAATGATGAATCCCAGGAGTTTTCTTGAAGTGATGCCAAATATACACTTCTTAGGATTCAACCTGGCATTATGCTCTATCAGGTGATCGAAGACCTTCCTCAAGACCTTAGTATGATCTTCACATAGCAATGACTTTATCAATAAGTCATCAATGTAATCCTCTAAGATCTTGTGCATGTAGTCATGAAATATATATGTCATAGCCCATTGGTATGTGGCACCAGAATTCTTCATGTCAAATGGCATAACTTTATAAAATAATGTTCCCCATGGCATTATGAATGTAGTCTTGTGATGCTCATTAGGCTTAATATGAATTTTATTGTAACCAAAAAAACCATCAATTAAGGAGAGAATATCATGACCTACAGTTGCATCTATGAGAGCATCTATATTTGGCAATGAAAATAAATATTTTTGTGGTGTCTTATTGAGGTCTCTAAAATTTGTACAAAAATGGATCCTTCCATAAGGTTTTTCTACAGGAACCATATTTGATACCCACTATGGATAGTCGATAGAAATGATGAACTCTACATCCAACAATTTTTGTAATTCATCTTTAACCATTAAGGCTACTTTCGGATACATCTTTCTGAGTTTCTGCTTGACTGGCTTCTTTGAAAGATCTAGCGAAAGGTTATGAATAACCAATTTTAGATCTAGATCCAACATGTCTTTATAATTCTAAGCAAAGAAATCAAGTCTCTCTTTCAGTAAAGGGATTGGCATGCTCATCAAGAGTTAACATTTCTCCAAATTTAACCTTCCTTGGATTAGTGGGATCGTTATTGATATCCACTTCAAATTTTCCTCTACTAATATATGGGATCCCTCCTCAAGACAATGAGGCGTAGGGATCAAGTGGATGTCATCTGCCAGGTTTTTGGATTCCACATTGGAAATGTCCTCAGCATGATAAACATCATGTGCATAGCCTAGTGCAAAATGAAATGGTTGCAACATTTCTTTGTTGGGGAAGAAATATTTAGGCTCTAAGGGTGAATCAGTGTGGTCCCAATCAATAGTGTCTACATTAAGACACAATGGCTTGAGTGGATCAGTTGGATTATAGAGTGGAGTGGTCAAATCAATGGAGATCATATTGATGGATTGGATTATACCTCTAGGACCACATGTATGTGACTCTACATTTGTTTAATTTCCATCCCTGAGATGTGGTTTTAGAGGTATCGGGATGTCTATATCTGGCCTATGGATAGACTTGAACACAGGATCATTGGGCTCTAGGAGCTCTATGAATGTTAGTGGATTAGGGAAAACCATATGATAGATCCTATCCAAATTAGGTGGTCTTCCTCTGATTTGGAGATGAAGATTTATGTCTTTGTATATATCCTTGGTGGTGTGTGGTGTATTATGATGATGTAGGTAAGGAGGCCCCAAATAGACTCTTTATGTTTCATATTCATTGTCACTATCATAATAGAACCCTTCAATGCTACCTACTAGAACTAGGATATTGGGGTGATGGGACCCCATGTAAGCCCACCCTCGGTTCTCATCATCGTCGATAGAGGATTATTCATCCTTGGTGACTGTCTCCAAAGGTAACAAATGTTGTAAGTTGAGATGATCTAGATAATCCAACTTGATTTCATCCTTAGATTATTCTTTGTTTGAGGACTCACCATCGTCATCACTATCACACAAGCAACTCTGTTCCTCTCTCTGAGAGATGGAATCTACTATGTCCTCATCATACTGATATTCTAACTTGGAGTCTTCTTCTATATTAGCATTGTACACCTGTAGGTCTGTGTCATCAGCTACTGTACATATTTGTTCACTCAATTTATCTCTTGGTATAATTTCTAAATTGGTATCCTTCGAGATGTCTTCATGGTCCATCTCGGGCTATTCCATAGTTACATAAAATACTAATCGGTTATCCCTTTGAAGGGTGGAGGGATTGGGGTGATAAGGATTGAAATCAAATTCACCCCCTAGATTGAGGTACAAGTTGTCTAAAGAAGATGTGAGGAGTTTATTTTATCCTCAATTATAATACCCTAACCTGAACCTATCAATAGGTAACTGATATTGTGGTTCATACATCCTCCTACGCCCCTGATCGTACAATCCAAGTTCATAACCATACCAAGGGTAACGTTCAAAATATCATAGAGTGTACTCCAAGTTAGAAAGATAATGAACATTTACAACAAATGGCTCCTCATCATCTTCATCCATAGGGGTGCAAGATGCAAGCTAATCCAACCCTCCATAAATAAAATTAATTTGGTTAGGAAGTACCCCTAGCAGTACCACCATCCCTACAAGAAGGTTATGGGCTCGTGGTCGGCCCATAGCTTGCGTAGTCTTAATGATCAGTGTAAACATCACATTTTGCACAATATATTCCCCTAATCTAAGATTAACCAAATGGACTATCACCTGTGATGCAGGTGAAGCAAAATTTGGTGCCTCCTTGACTTCTACTTGAACATCTTCTACTTCTATGGGATTAGGGATATAAAAAATAATTGGTTTGGGTGCTAGCTTTATCTCTTTTTTTTTCCATTTTTGCTTTTGGCTTCCTATCATCCTGATATACTATGAACACAGATGGTCTGGTAGAAGTAGTTATGGTGTACTTCGATCATTGAGATGCGGATATTTTAGGTTTAGCACACACTTCCTTTACTTTACCTCCTGGCTCTTTGATCAATGACATTGGCCATACATCTAGGTGTGTTTAGGGGAGCATGAAATCCCCCAACAAGTCTGTAAGGTTCACATATTTAAAAGGTTCTTCATCTGAAGGCACTATGTAAACCTATCCCTCATGCACATATTTGATACACTGATGAAGGATGGAAGGGACAAAATACATCTGTCGTATCCAAGGTCATCCTAGAAGTATATTATATTGCATAGTGTCTTCAATCACATGATACATCATAGAGATGGTCTTCAGTCCAACCTAGATCGAAAGAACTATGGTACCCACCATCGAGCATAATGCATCATTAAATGGCCTTAAGGTGGAAGTGGAAGGTACAATATATGACTTTGATAACTTCAGATATGTCAATGCCTTGGTCAAAATTATGTTGATTGATGACCCTATATCAATCAAAACCTTCTTGAAGGGTATGTGATTCACACATGCAATGATATGGAGCGATGGATCCGATATGATAGTGGAAACCATCTTAACTTCATGATCATGAAATTGTATTACTGATTTTTGATACTACTGCACATGTCCCATGAAGTGTGTGAATGCTTTGGGATCTTGGGACTACACTTCTATGGACCTTAGTATATCCATGAGCATCTCTCTATGCTTGGAATATTGTTGAATTAGCTCATAAATAGATAACTTTACTGGCATTATCTATAGGTTTTGAACTAACCTACTCCTGATTGTCACCATCAGTCTAGTTGGTGGGCTTGGTGCAGGTTAGGTTGGCCTTGGAGGAGGTGTAGCATGGACTGTAATCAAATACAATGGCTGATTTGGTCTCTCATACCTCGCATGTCTTATGATGACATTGACCATGCCAACTAACCCATGGGTTTGTGGTTCGATGTGTATTTGGTTGATCTGGCCAACATTGTTCCTTGGTGCCTCATGGTTGGATAGAGGATTCTTGTAAATACCCATATTTTAATTTTTTGGTCCTTGTGGTTTGTCCACAAGAAGCATGTCTCTTTCGATCATGTTCTACACTAAGTGTTTGAAATACCAATATATCTCTATGGCATCTCCTTTCATATGATGAAATATGTAGTATTGATTGTCTTTATACCCCTTAGGCTTGGGTTGATTGGGGTCCACCATTTTGACTTCTGGTAGGTTTATGGCCTTAGCCTTGCATAACTAGTGGAAGATTGCTATCAACGATTTTGACAATTGAGTAAATAAGGTTCAAAGCCACCTAATTAACATGAGCTAGCTTGGCCTACTAATTCTCGATGCTCTTATTATTCCATTCCTTTTTTTTTCTTATTTTTAGGTTACCTTCCTATAACTTGATACCCTCTATTACCTCGGCTTGTGCGAAAGCCTCTTCAAATGTCTAGTATTGTTGCAACTATAGCAATAGCAAAATGTGCTTGGTACAACTCTTTGTGAACATCCAAGTTAGTTCAGAAGAAGGGATGGATAATGGAAACTTTGCTATCATCTTCCTCCATTATTTCCCATAATCCATAATTGGCTCATCATCAAGTTGCGTTAGAGTAGCCAAATCATATAAGTTCATTTTCTTATTGATGCTAAATGAGAAGCATTCAATAAATGCATAGGCCAGTTACTCAAAACTAGTGATGTTGTACCTCTTAAGTTGGTTGAACCATTCTCAGCCTGGGCTAGAGAGTATTATAATGAATATCCTCGGGAGTAAAGCATTATTGCTCTCAATATGAAAGCACATATCCAAAAAACTTGTGATGTGCTCCTAGTTATCTTCTTCTCCTTTAAACTTTTCTAACCTAGGCATCTTGAAATGCTCAGGATAGGTCAGGGTAGGAATTGATGGGCATAAAGGTTCATTATGAATCTTGTTCAAGGTTGGATTTTGTTAAGTTATTCCTTGCTTTTTTATAATTTTGAACTTTTCTACCAAGGCTTTGTAATCTTACGAAGCTAAAAACTCATCTTCTATGGATTGCCTTAGAGGCTCCTTTAGAGGTACGTTCCTCTTTGGGTGAGGTGAAGGAATAGGCTCGTATTCCTCCTTGAATTAGAATATTTTGGGATATTCTTGGTCAAATTTATCTTCGACTTCTTCATACTACCTGTATCCATGATATTCGGATAGGGGCCATCGATCTCTGTATTGGTTTGCATGGCAAGTATGAGTATCTATGTGATCAGGGTACAAATCAGGCTACAAAGCAACTCATCTGTCAATGCATTCGTCATGTTCACTATGGGGGTGTAAAACAAAACTAGCCAATCAATCCGCCCTCTCAACATGCTCATTTTTATAAAGGATGTGTTGCTCATGCATGTTTTTTTCATATAAATGTTACCTTATGAACCTTTGTCTCTGAGTGTTCTCATTTTCAAGGTATTGTCACTCTATGTAAACATCCTTCAATTGGTCTTGGAGGATCTAACGTCTTTGCTATGATATCAACTTGTGCAATCTATCTATGTGATCATCCATGTGAGGCCTCTAGTGCATGTGCTCTATTTAAGTGGTCTTATGGGTGTGTCCTCCAATGGACTGATCTGCTATGCTTTTACCCTTGTCTGTGAAGATGATATTCACATTCAATTATTGCTTATACTCTGTGCTTACATGGGATGTAGGGGAATGCATATCACAAGGATTCATGGATCATTCTCGAGGTTATTTGACAATACTAATGGTACTACCAATACGTACACTTGCAGGGTGAGAAATCATAAGAGTAGGCTTGTAATATAGTTTCCATATATATTTAACTAGGTCGTCCAACTGTCTACTATGCCATGGCTCATTAGGTGGTATACCATAGAATCCCACTTTAAATACATCTATTGTGATCCTACCAGGCTCACTTATATGGGGAATTTGTATGGGTCTACGCTTAGAAGAAACCCCATCTATTTGCACCTGAATGAGTGGATCATGAGCTCATCTATACTCAGATGTTAGGGGTCTCAAGCCTCCCTTAGCTATAGGATGAAGGGGTATCTCTCTGCTTTTTTTGTCTTCTCTTTTTTTTCTTATTTTTCCTTTCGGTTCTTTGTTCTTTTCTGTGCTGTTTCTTCTTTTTTTTGTTGTTCTTTGTTTTTTTCTCTTTCTTTTCTTTTTCTGTGTTTGTTTGCCTCTTTTTTTTTTCTTTTTTCCGGCGCTGTTTCCTCGTTCGTTGGCCCCCGGGCTCTGGCTGGGTGTGCTGCGGGTGCGCTTGGTGCTGCCCTTTCCGCCCGCGGGTTCGTGCGTTGGTGGGTGGGCTTGCCGGGGCTTTTCGGGAACGTGCCCTTGTGCGGCGCGTCTCTCCGGGTTGTCTCCCGGTTCCTGGGGTGGTGGGTGTGGTGTTTTTTTGGTGGTTTTTTTGTTTTTTGTTGTGTTTGTGGTTTTTTTTTTGTGTTTTTTGTGGTGTTGGTGTTTGTTTTGTTGTTGGTTGGGGGGTTGGGTTTTTGGGGGGGTTTTTTTTTTTTTTGGGAGGATTGTCCTCAATACCTAAGGCCCGAGCTAATTGTTTTTCTTGGGAGGGAATTGAGTGGTTCTAATCCACTAAGGTGCTAAGGTTTTCTTTCGTAAAGACAATAATCCTGTTGAGGATGCTTTTTGGGTTGTGAATGGTATCCTTAAAGGCTCTATGGTTCCTTTCTAGCCAAATATGCCAGAGAAAATGATGCCAACATATTTTCCATAGGTACTTATGTTTTAGGCTAACAAAGGGTTTAGGCCATTGATGGAACACTTCGGATATAAGAGCAAGCTTAACCCATGAGATCCTAAAGGCTTGGAAAAGTTCATCCAGGATGGACTCCGCTACCAAAACCTCCAGAAACAAGTGTTGGGTTGTCTCCCATCCTGCCCTGCACATGTAGCTACGGTTAGCAATAACCATACCTTTGGATAACATATTGTCCATAGTGAGGATTTTTCCTTGAATCATCAGCCATGAAAAAAAGGATATTTTAGGAATTAAGCCTTTGATCCAAACCAAAATCGATTGAAATTGTTGACCTTCCACATTGAGAAGCAAATTATAGGCAGACTTAACTGTGAAGTCACCACTTTCAGTCTCATCCCAAACAATGTGATCTTCATCCTCTCCAGAGGGAATAATTTGCTGAGTTAAAATGTTATAAAGCTCTTCAGACTCCGCTTCAAAACCCTGTACTCTGATGTGTTTCCACCTGTTGATATTTATATCCTACCACATATAATTTGCAACCTTCTTCCCAATATGTTGCTCCATATGCTCTTGAATCCTAGCCAAACAAGGATTCTGGGATAACTCCTCAGCTCTCACCCACCGATCCTTCCAAAAGTCTATTGTTTGCCCATTTCCTAGAATCCATCTAAGACCTTTCTTGACAAGATCCTTGCTCGTGAGGATTGCCTTCCAAAAATTAGACCCCCTACTTGTTAAGTTGTCATTAAGGAAGTTCACACCTTGGAGGTATTTCCTCCTAACTATGGCAGTCCATTCATTATCGACCTTAATCAATAACCGCCACGCTTGTTTGGCTAAAAGAGTTGTATTGAGATGAGAAACTCTCCTCAATCCTAACCCCCCATCAGCTTTAGGTTTGCAAACCTTGTTCCAACCTACTAAATGGATCCTTTTCTTATCCTCAGTCCCTGACCAGAGAATTTTTTTTTGAAGCTGCTCAATTTTGTGATACACCTTGTTGGGAGCTTTGAACACTGATAGGAAGTAAATAGGTATACTTTGAAGTGAAGCCATAGTTAAAACTGCTTTGCCTGCTTGATATTTCCAACCTGATAGCTTTTTTTGGATCCTCTCCAGAACTATGTTCCACATTGATCCTTCAGGTTTTCTCGTAAATAGGGGAAGACCTAAATAGGAGGTGGTAAGGGATGCAATCTGACATTCCATGATCCTTGCTATGTTGTTTTGCCTAGGAATGGGGGTATTGATGAAATAAAGTTTGCTCTTATCAAAATTCACTTTTTGTCCAGCCACTTCTTCATACATTATGAGAATATTTTTAATCCTTCTTGCCTCAACCACAAAAGCCAAAGTCAGTAGAAATGTATCATCAACAAATTGTTGATGTGTCATCGGGGTAGTTAGCGACGTGGCCTTGATACCTGATATGAATCCAACAACCACTATTGCCTTAATGGTTCTTCCCAAGGCCTCAGCTACGATGATGAACAACATAGGACTTATGGGATCTCCTTGAATTAGACCACATTTTCTTTGAAAAAAACCTGTAGTAGACCCATTAACCAAAACTAAAAAACAAGGCTTAGAAATACACTCTCTTATTAACTTGACCCATTTCATGTTGAAGCCAAATTTTAATAAAATTGCCTCTAGGAATTCCCAATTTATCCTGTCATAAGCTTTGTTCATGTCTAACTTTAAAGCCATGACTGCTTTTTTGGTCTGAGTGGTTGTATGAAGAGCCTCATGAACAGTAATAACTCCATCTAAGATTGATATTCCTTGAACAGAATCTCCTTGACTTGGATCAATGATAACCGGTAGAAATTTCTTCAAATGGTTGGCTAAAACTTTGGACAAAATTTTATAGGATATATTACATAGGCTAACCGGCCTAAAGTCAGCCATAGTCTTGGGGTTGGGGCCTTTAGGGATCAAAGCAATGAAATTTGAATTGAAACCCCTTGGAATATGATTTGAACTTTGGAACTCCTTGATTGCAGCAATAACTTCTGCTCCAACAATATCCCAACAAACTTGGAAAAACCATGGTGAAAACCCATCCAGCCCAGGAGATTTGTCAGGATCCATGTTAAACAAAGCCTCCTTGATCTCTTCGTCTAAAAAAGCTACTGTAAGAGACTTGTTAATCATTTAATCAATGAGTTATGGAATGAATTGAAGGAGAAAGTCCTTTGCTTGGGCATTACAGGCCCGTTCTTCACCCAATAATGAACTAAAAAAATTAATAGCCTCGTCCCTGATCTCCTGAATGTTTTGATTTGAGGATCCATCCACCTTAGTTAAATTTCTAATATTATTGTTGCTTCTATTGCTCAATGTGGTAACATGGAAAAACTTTGAATTAGAGTCCCCTTCCTTTAGCCATAATGCCCTTGATTTCTGCCTCCAATACATCTCCTCACAAGTTAAAATATTATAAAACTCACAAAGGGTTTCCTTCTCTTCAGTTCTTGTCGCCTCATCATAGGTTCCATTTTGGATTTTGCTTTCTATTATTCTCAGTTTTTCCCCCACTACTCTCTTATTCTCAAAAATATTTCCAAAGACTTCTTTATTCCTTATTCTAAGGTTGTTTTTCACCATCTTAAGTTTTTGAGATAGTTTGAAGGAAGCACTTCCCTGGATAGGCTGCTGCCACCATTCCTCTATTCGTTTCTTGAAGTCCGGATGTTTAACCCACATTGACAGAAATCTAAATGGATTTTTAAAGGATTTAGCCTAAAATGCCTCCCATAGAATAATATTATGGTTTGAAGTGCATTTAGGAAGGGCTTGTAACGCTGAATCACCAAATATTGTTGTAGCTTCCTTGGATAAAAAAACCTGTCCAACCTTTTCTTGAATCAGCTGACTTCCTATCCTCTTGTTACTCCATGTAAATTTGGCTCCTTTTAGTCTTACATCCATCAATTCATTTGTGTTAATGAATTCATTGAAGTCCTCCATGCTCCTTGAGGATAACCCAGATCCTCCCTTCTTATCATATGGGTAAAGGGGGGTATTGAAATCTCCCCAAATCACCCAAGGAATGTCTTTAAAATCTTGGCTCAAATGCCCCAAAAACTCCCATAGTTTAGACCGCCCTTGGAAAGAAGTGGGGGCATAAACATTTGACATAATCCAATTCTTATTAGTATCAAAATCATGAAATAATACAATTAAGACCCTTTCATTTGCTTGAATAATACTTCCTTCTATTTTAATAGGATCCCATAAGATCATGAGGCCCCCAGATGCTCCTCTCGCCTTTTGAAAGGCCACTTCCCCTTGCTTCCAAATCCTTCTAGCTATAAGTGTTGATTGTGCCGCATCTATTTTGGTTTCTTGAAGAAAAATGATAGTAGGATTCCAATCCTTCCTTATAGACTTCACCATCATTTGTTTTGGTGGGCCATTTAGGCCTCTCACATTCCATGAGAGAACCTTCATTTAGACTATTTGATATTTTTTCCCCGCCCCCTTCCCTGAGCCAAAGGGGGTTTGTCAATTTTGCTATTATCCTGGCTAGGAATAGCTTGTTGTAACAATGTTCTTTGCTTTTCGTTTGCAATTTCTTCATTGATTCTCATTCTATAGTGCTCTGTTGTAGATATTTTCCCTTTCTTTCTTTCACTTCCATAATCTATTAGAGGCTTTGTGGTGCTTCTAGTCTAAAGAGCTTTATAAAATTTTAACTCAACAAATTATTCCCTCTAGAGAGGATGAAGATCACCTTGTTTGGGATGAGACTGAAAATGGTGACTTCAAAGTTAAGTCTGCCTATAATTTACTTCTCAATGTGGAAGGTCAACAATTTCAATCGATTTTGGTTTGGATCAAAGGCTTAATTCCTAAAATATCCTTTTTTTCATGGCTGGTGATTCAAGGAAAAATCCTCACTATGGACAATATGTTATCCAAAGGTATGGTTATTGCTAACCATTGCTACATGTGTAGGGCAGGATGGGAGACAACCCAACACTTTTTTTTGGAGTGTCCGGTAGTGGAGTCCATCTTGGATGAACTTTTCCAAGCCTTTAGGATCTCATGGGTTAAGCCTGCTCTTATATCCGAAGTGTTCCATCAATGGCCTCAACCCTTTGTTAGCCTAAAACTTAAGTACCTATGGAAAATATGTTGGCATCATTTTCTCTAGCAGATTTGGCTAGAAAGGAACCATAGAGCCTTTAAGGATACCATTCACAACCCAAAAACCATCCTCAATAGGATTATTGTCTTTGTGAAAGAAAACCTTAGCACCTTAGTGGATGAGAACCACTCAATTCCTCCCCAAGAAAAAAAATTAGCTCGGGCCTTAGGTATTGAGGACAAACCTTCCATTCCTTTGCCCAATCCCAGAAATGGGATTTCTTGGGAGCCACCCCCCTAGGGTTGGTTTAAACTAAATTTTGATGGTGTAGCCAAGGAGAACCCGGGAAGAGCTGGAGCTAGAGGAATAATCAGGGATCATCAAGGAAATCTGGTCAAGGCCTTCACTGAACCATTGGGAATCAGAACTAATAATGAAGCAAAAGCTAGAGCCCTTTAGAGAGGGTTTCAAGTAGCCCAAGCAACTCAAGGTAACTTGATGATTGAAGGTGATTCGATGAACATCATCAACCTATTAACCAAAGACAAAAAACCTCCATGGAGAATCGAGGGAGTCATCCATGAAGTGAGGATTCTTTTTGTGGCAATACAGAACAGGAGGGCTCGTCACGTGTATCGTGAGGCCAACAGGTCAGTTGACAAATTAGCCAACATAGGTGTTGATGTTGGTAGTTTGGTGACATGGACACAAGGTGTGCCACGTGAAGTGGAAAACATTATTAGTCATGAAAAGAAACCTACCCGTTAAGGAGAAAGATGAATGGGTGTTCTTTCCCCATGGAGCTGGTAATAACTATGGGGTTTCCCTCTAAATCATACCAAATTGGAAATGAAGGTAACAGGGTGTAAGCCTTGGAGGATTCCGACAGAGAATAGGAAATGGGCAAGCAACAGGTTTCACAAGTGCAAAGTTCCAAACTTCAATTTCCTGTCAATGTAAGTAATGTTTACGATTATGTTTAGGTATGGGTGTGCCTTGTTAGTAAGGTGTTGTAGGGGATTCAACACAAGTTCTGGTAAGAAAGTTTCAAGGATGACTAGGATCTACAATCTCAGTAGAAGGCTGGATATTGTAATAGGTTTTGGGTTAACCTGCAAAACCCGTTAATTAATGAAGACTTTTATTTACCAAAAAAAAAAAGAGTGGTCTTATTTTTTTTTTCTTCTCCTCTTAGTTCTCTTTTTTTTATTTAAGATATGTGTTTGTTTTTCTCCCTTGAGTGGGATAGTTCCATCATTGAGGAGGCCATACTGAACAATCAAGGCGTGCGTCTTTCTTATCCTGTGTGGCTTCATTAGGTGTCCCTCACCATAGTAATATTTGCCATTATCGGAGTCATAAAAACATACCACTCTATTTTTCTTCCCTTCTGGCCCATAGAATTGCCACTTTCCCCCATAATATGTAATGAAATAACTCTACAAAAACCATGTTAAAACTTGGTTATATTACAACTTCAACAGAATTTAGAATGGATCCAAGTTCTCCCACGATCATAACTTGGAAACGATACAAATTCAACAACTTTAGAATACTTGTGCAAAAAATAAATTCAAAGGAACAATAAAAATGCTGCTAGGTAAAAAATAAATTCAAAGGAACAATCAAAATGCTGCTGCGTAAAATATAAATTCAACAGAACACTCGTGTTCGTTATCATAAAACTTATAAACATGTTAAATATATTATATTACACTTCAACCAAAAAAAATATCAAATCCAACCGAAGTATACGTACACATGCCCACATGAAGTAACCTGCAACAACTTAAAGAACAAAAAGAAAGCGTCCTAATAAAAATATTACATAAAAAAATTTCAAAGAGCACTAAATATAAATTAGCTTAGTTTCTGCTTCTCTTAAAAAATAATTTTACCAACTCTAGGAGTATTAGGATTAATTGTCTAGTCTAAAGCATAATGACCTAGTTTTAAATATAGTGCATTCTATGGATATTAATATTATTAATATAATTAATTATTAAATAAAAAAATATTTAAAATGATAGTTAAACATTTAAAATATTTTCTGCTATAAAATCTAACCAAACACAAAGTCACATGGACTAACACTATCGAGAAACAAGAAAAGCAACATACTTAAAAAAAAGAAGCTCAATGCTGTGATGCTGCTTTTTGCGATTGATGTACAAGATATACCAGGATGACGCGATCTAATTTATTAATAAGAAGGAAGTAATACTTATAAAAACTAACCTAAAATATGTGATATTGCATATTGCCAACTTCTGTTTTCGCAAGAGATCTAATACAATATATCTTATACAATCGGTGATATAATTTGTTTTTAAAAAGAACTTTATACTTATAAAAAATGACCTTAAAGTTGTGATGTTGCCGTGGATGCTGCTTTCGTGACAGATCTGATATAACACAGTAGATATACAAAATGATTTTGGTTTTGGTGATCCAATTTGGGTTTCCATGACCATCTCATAAGAAAGATGTCCTAGATGTAACGGTGTTATTCTCTTATATAAAACTATTGTATTAAAAAAAAAAAAAATAGGATTTATAGTTATGATGTTTTGGATGTGCCCCGATGTTGTTATTCTTTATAGTGATGCCATTTTCATTCCCAATTTATCCTTATAACACAATTGTATTAAAATAAAAAATAAAAAATAGGGTTTATCGTGACGATGTGTTGGATTTGGTGTCCTATAGCAATAGTGTTATTCTTCTATGTATGAAAGGAAAAATTCTTCTGTAAATCCAATATTCTAAATAAATTCTAATCTATTAAATAAGAGGAAATAAAAAAATATATATCATTTTGTATATCTAGTGTGTTATATCAGATCTGTCATGGAAGCACCATCCACGGCAACCTCACAACTTTAAGGTTAGTTTTTGTAAGTATTAAGTTCTTTTTAAAAACAAATTATATCACCGATTGTATAAGAATATGTCTGAGGAGTTAGTTTTTATATCTTTCTTATATTCAAATTACATTATTTTTATATTTTTTATATATATTTTTTTGTGATATAAAAAATTAACATTATAAATAAAATAAAATAAATATAAATAAAATGAAATTAACCAAATTCAATCTTTCATATTTATGTATTGTATTGAACCTCTTGGGAAAACAGTAGTAGCAATATCGCACTTGTATATCTATATATTGTATTAGATCTCTTGCCAAAACAAGTTGGCAATATCACATATTTTAGGTTAGTTTTTATATGTATTATTTCCTTCTTCTAAATAAATTAGATCGCGTCATCCTGGTATATCTTGTACATTCATCGCAAAAAGCAGCATCACAGCATTGAGCTTTTTTTTTTTTTTAAAGTATGTTGCTTTTCTTGTTTCTCTAAGTGTTGCTCCATGTGACTTTGTGTTCTTGGAAAATATTTTAAAGGTTTTTATATTATTTTAAATATTTTTTATTTAATAATTAATTATATTAATAATGATTTATATTTATGATGTCACCAGAGTTTAATCCTCATAACGGATATGTATATATATTAAAAAAATTTACTCAATAAAAAAAATTATATTAATAATATTATTATGCATAGAATGCACTATATTTAAAACTAGGTTACTATGCTTTAGACTAAACAATTAATCCTAATACCCGTAGAGTTGGTAAAATTATTTCCTCAGAGAAGCAGACACTAAGCTAATTTATATTTAGTCCTCTTTGAAATTTTATTATATAATATTTTTATTAGGATGTCAAGCGTTAGTATTTTTTAAAGTATGTTATCTTTCTTTTTGTTCCTTAAGTTGTGCGTTACTCTATGTGGTCATGTGTATACTTTGGTTGGATTTGGAAGTTGTTTTTGGTTGAAGTGTAATATAATATATTTATAAATTTTATAATAACGAACATGAGTGTTCTGTTGAATTTCTATTTTACTTAGCAACATTTTTATTGTTCTTTTGAATTTATTTTTTGCACAACAAGTAGTCTAGAGTTGTGTTGAATTTGTATCGTTTCCAAAATATGATCGTGGTAGGATTTGGATCCATTCTAAATTTTGCTGAAGTTGTATTATAACCAAGTTTTAACATGGTTTTTGTAGAGTGATTTTATTACATATTATGGAGGAAGGTTGCAATTCTCTGATCTCAGGGCCAAAAGTGAAGAAAAAGAGGCATATTTTTGTGACTCCGACATTGGAAAATACTACTATGGTGAGGGACACGTAATGAAACCACACAAGATAAGAATGAGGCATACCTTGATTGTTCAGTATAGCCTCCACCACATGATGTTTTTTTGGTTTAATCTTTCAAAACTTTGGCTTCTGGTTTGTAAGCATTTTTTTGAAAACCTTTTCTAGTAAAATAAAAAATATTAATACAAATTTAAAGGGTCTAAGATTATATTTATTAACTCAATTTGTTGATGCAATAAACTAAATACACCGTTCTTTATCATATTCACTTACCCAGCATATTGAAAATCTTAAAAAAATTAATTTTTTTTGTTAATTTTTTTTTAGGTTTTATGGCTTAATATCAAAATAATATGTGTTAAAGTTTATAAAATTATAGGTTATATGTCATAGGGAGACAATGCAATGGTTTATACTTTGGCTCTTCTTTTGTAGGTCTAAAGTTCAAACCAAGTCATGGGCCAGGATGTGTGGGAAAGACGTTAATTGTTTAGATATAATTAAGATTCATAGTTTGATAAAGGTCTAGATAGAATTTAACTCTTCACTATATTATTTTTAAAATGTTTTCAATATACTCAGTAAGAAAATATGATGAAGAACCATCTATTTAGGTCATTTCCACCAACAAATATTATTGATAAAGATAAGCTTAGACCTTTTAAATATGTGTTAAGTATTATTTATTTAGTAGAAGAGGTTTTGAAAGAGTCCTCAAAATTTTTACAAACTAGATGCTAAAGTTTCTAAATATTAGACCAATAAATAATAGATATTAAGCTTTCCCATCCAAGGGAACAAAAAACAAACACATATCCTAAATAAAAAATAGAAGAACCAAGAAGAAGAAGAAATGAAAAGGAAAATAGAACTACGAGAACACCAAAACCTTTGCATTCCTTAACTTCATCATTCTTGATATTGGAAGTTGAGGATTGAGACGGTTATGGTGTTCTCTTAGTTCTTATTTCCTTTTTCTCTTGGTTCTCCCATTTTATATTTAAGATATGTGTTTGTTTTTTTCTCCATTGGGTGGGATAGTTCCATGTATTATTATTTTTTTGTTTAATCTTTAGAAGCTTTGGATTTTGGTTTGTATATGGTTCAATGACCCTTCTCAAAACCTCTTCCACTACCTAATAAAAAATAAAATAAAATAAAAATTAATACAAATTTCAAGGGTCTAAGCTTATCTTTATCAACCCAACTTGTTAGTGCAATGAACTAAATGCATCATTCTTCATCATATTCTCTTACCCATCATATTGAAACTATTTTAAAAATTTAAGGTTTTGTGTTAGATTTTCTTTAGGTTTTATGGCTTAATATCAAAATAATATATGTTAAAGTTTATAAAATTATTGTTTATATGTCCTAGGGGGACAACACAATGTTTTAGACTTTGGGTCTTCTTTGGGAGGTCCAATGTTCAAACCATGGCATGAGCGAGTATGTGTGGGAAAGACTTTAATTTTTTAGATATGATTAAGACTCATGGTTTGATAAAGGTCTAGATAGAATTTAACTCTTCACTATCTTATTTTTAAAGGTTTTCAATATGCTGAGTAAGAAAATATGATGAAGAACCATGTGTTTAAGTCATTTGCACCAACAAATTATGTTGATAAAGATAGACTTAGACCTTTTAAATTTGTGTTAAGTATTATTTATTTAGTAGGTAGTAGAAGATATTTTGAAAGGGTCCTCAAATTTTTAGAAACTAGATGCTAAAGTTTCCAAAGATTAAACCAATAGAAAATAGATATTGAACTTTCCCATCCAAGGGAACAAAAAACAAACACATATTCTAAATAAAAAATAGAAGAATAGAGAAGAAGAAGAAAAGAAGAAAAGGAAAGGGGAACTAAGAGAATAGATCCTTTGTAGTACTCAACTTCATCATCCTCAATCTTTGAAGTTGAATATTGGGAAGGTTATGGTGTTATCTTAGTTCTCCTTTACTTTTTTTTTTTTGTTCTCCTACTTTTCATATAAGATATGTATTATTTTTTGCTCCCTTAGGATTCCATGTATGTTTCTTTTTGGTTTAATATTTGGAAGCTTTGGCTTCTAGTTTGTAAAAGGTTTAAGGATCCTTTCAAAACCTCTTCTACTACCTAATAAAAAATAAAATAAAAAAATTTAATACAAATTTAAAGGTTCTAAGCTTATCTTTATCAACCCAATTTGTTGGTGCATCATCGTCATCATATTCTCTTACCCAATTAGTTTTTTTTTTTAATATTTTATGGCTTAATATCAAAATAATATGTGTTAAAGTTTACAAAATTATAGGTTATATGTCCCAAGGGGAAAACACAATGGTTTATACTTCGGATCTTCTTTCAGAGGTCCAAGGTTCTAACCACAATATATTTGATTACATGTTTAGCTTCACTCCATATTTAATTACATTTTATAAAATCTTTTGTTCAACTCGAAACTAAATTTTAGTAAAATTTTAAGTCTTTTATTCTCTTACAACATGCATGCTTTCAAGATTACAAGTTGAAATGACTAGAAAAATAGATAAAATTAGTTATACTGATCTTTTAAAGATATCTTTAGAGCGTACAACATGGAAAAACCATATGCATATTTTGTGGCTTATTTTAATATTGTAAGTGTGTATGACTAAGGCAATGTTATACCAATAAAGTAAAATAATATTTTAAAAATCCACTATCGTTGTGTAAACTAAGACACTCTAGTTTTTATCTAAGATAATTAGAAGGAGAAATAAAATAAATGATTAAGGATGAAGGCCACTATAGTTCTCATCATTTTATTCTTCGTTTTTATTACTTTTAGACCAATTGAAGAAACATCAATGCAAACAATGACTCTAATAGCCACTTGGCTTTCATTGTCAAAGTCCTTTTGTGACCCACAAGGTAAATAGAAGTTTGCTTCTTGTGATTGATGAGAGTCCAAACATCAAGCAAAGTTTCACCTACCAAGGGTTGCTAAAAATGTGTAAAGGGATCTTCAAGATAAATAACGAAAACCTCCTCCTCAATTTACATGGTTTACATAATTTCAGCTTGACTCACATTCACAACATCATGAAGGCTAAGTTCAGTTGAAAGATCCAAATCAAAAGTACAATGTCCTATTACTAGGAGAATTGTATACTATCCATATATTATTCTAAAACCTTTGCTTGTCCACCATAGAGAAATTAAACAGCTTCATGAACTAGAAGTTCATGAGAGAACCAACATAAATACAAAACAAATTCAGCTTGTATACTAATTTATCTTAAGATATCTAAACATTCAGGAAAACATACACATTAATAAAAAAATATATACACAAATCTATAATTTAAGATATCTGAAAAACATACACATTAATAAAATATGTATAATTTACATGAATGAAGATATATACACATTGTCCATTTAAATATTTGAAAATAAAAATTAAATAATTTTTTAAAATCATAGCGAAACCATGTCTTTTGGACATATAAGAACCTCTTTATGTAAGAAAAGAAAAGCTTTTCACTTTACATATTAATTCAATGGTGTATCTATACCAACATGGATCATTTAATCAAAATCAGTATAAATGATAAGTTTTACCGAACCTTTTATAAGTGTGAGGTACAATCATTACAATAACCAAAAGAACCAAGTTGAAATTTACCAAAAGTAATTTGTTGGCCCATAATTTAGAGGATAAGTAGAAGATGTTTTATAATAAAAATGGAGAAATGAAAGTGTGATCTACTAAAAATGGTTACATTTAAGTTTAAATTCAATGCAGTGACTTCAACAATACATGCATGTATATATAATGCTAAGATATGTAGATGCAGGGTTCTTAATTTCTCGATACTTACAGCGACATCAGGCATAAAAATAGAGGAAACTGAGAACCGAGAACACATTTATTTAACGCTTGCATCCTTACACTCAAAAACCAACTAGAAAATATATTTGAACATACCCTAAATCCCACCTTGTCAAAACTTCAATATAAATTGTACATAGAACTGATAAACAGCATCCACCAACAAAAGTTTCCAAAAGTTTCTAAATGAGAACCCAGAACAAATTTATTTAAGGCTTGCATCCTTCCACACAAAAACCAACTAGCAACACTATTTGATCATACCCTAAATCCCACCTTGTCTAAACTACAATATAAATTGTACATAGAACTGATAAACAACATCCACCAACAAAAGTTTCCAAAAGGATGAGACTTACTTGTTGAACATTCAGCAGTTCGAGGATTGCAAGAGCAATATTCTTCACATAGCAAAAACCAGAAAGCTCAATTGATGGCAATGTCAGAATCCTTCTTATTGATCTTCACAGCAGCGCACGTGCAGAGGCCTGGCAAAAATTGTACAATCCCTCAGACACAGGACAGTCGTTCGCTACAAGCACTTCGGCCAGAGATCCTAACACACACTTGTTTGAAATGAGACGGGCAAACAATATATATATACACCGCAATACAATGGGCTCACCCAGCAATTTAATAAATTTACTTTAAAGAAAATATTATATATTATAGTGGTTTTATTGTTTGATGCAAGGTTATTGTTATATTTGTTTAAAAATATTAAATACAAATTACTTTAGATTAGATTTTCCAAAGGTAAAAGTGTCTTCACTTTTATATGGATTATTTAACTATCGTTTGTTGAGTCTACTTGTTCCAAATAGAATGCATCGCAGTGGATATATATTTCACCCATTCTTAAAATGGTGCGAAAAGATTTAAATTATTTTCTTGGAGGAGTTATTCTAACAATACAAAATTAAATGGTCTTGGAATTTAAAATGGGTCAATTTACAATGGGTTCTGATAAAATTTTAGGAAATTTTTTATTTATTTTTTAATATATGAAAGAGCATCAATTTAATTATTAGATAAAATTTATTTAAAATTATAATAAAAAATATAAAGTATTTAAATTGTAAAATTATTGTAATGATAAAAAATTAAATGATCTAAAAATTCGAAATAATTTTTTATTTAAAATTTAAAAATGGTTAAAGTCTTTCTAGCATGGCCCTTTTCTTAAATCTTATGGAATAGTGCTAATATAATTGAACTTAGATATAGTGGGTTTTAAGAGCTTGAATTAGACTAAAGGTCCTTCTAACTAAAAATTTTAATGATTTTGGTTTAGGTATAGTTAAGCTCTAGGATTTAATAAATGTTTTAATAATATTAAGCTGTTGATTTAGTAAGGAAATAATATGGAGTAAAACATGTTTAACTATGTTAGTAAAAATTATTTAAAATTTTAACAAAACATTTAAAATGTTTAAATCGTAGAATTATTATAGTAATAATAAAAAAAAGTTTAAGAATTTGAATTAAACTTTATCAAAAATTTAAGAATAGATTAGGTCTTCAATTGTAGCATGAATAAATTAGGTCTTAAATTGTAGCATGGTCCCTTTCCTAAATCTTCTGGGAGAGTACCAAAGCCAATATAATTGGATTTAGGTATAGTGGGTTTTAAGAGTTTGAATTGGACAAAAGGTTTGTCTAACTAGAAATTTTAATGACTTACTTAATAATGATCCAAATAGCACATAACTAACTTGATTATATTTAGCATTTAACTATTGATTATCTTGTTTTTAACATGTTTGAAGAGGAAATAAGATGGAGCACCATGTTTTTAACCATGCTTAGGTTAATTTCATCAATAGATTATAATGTTCAATTTCTATTATCAATTTTTATTATCTTGGGTTTATTTCCTGACAAGATGAGGATCTATTTAAACTTCTTAAATTTGTAATAAAGTTTTGTGTTAATATTTTTTAAGGTTTTGTAATTTTTTTTAATTTACCATTAAAATAATTTCTTAAGTTTACGGAATTGTAAGTTATATAGGAATATTTTTTTATTTAGTATATATTTATTTAACCAAATGTTGATTATTACAATTTGTTGTATATCCATATTTTTATTGAATTTAATCTTATATGTTTTATTTTAGTTAAGTCATGTATTGTTTATATAATTTATTGGGTTTGAGATTTGATCATATATTAAAAGAATATTTGATTAGTTATTCTAAAAAATGTAGAATAGTTTATATTTAAGTTATAATTGGGTTGATGTTTAATTATATATGTATTTATTATTGAGACTAGACATAAATGAAGGGTTGGTAGAGTTGTAAAGGAACTTCAATTATGAAGTTCAAGGTTCAAATCCAATGGAGGTAGAGTTTTATACCATACTTGAGTAACCGAAGTTTGGTTGGATGAACATATACTAGGTAAATAACATTTTCTAAGAGGGTTATCTTATATGGCCTATGATATCATGGAAAATGAAAACTACTTTAACTTTACTTTTTAACTTTAATTAAAATAATATTGGATCGAGAGAGGGGAGGGCTCTGGTCCCTCCCTTGCTCCCCCTCCCATGGCTCCTGGTTCCTGCCCAGTCCCTGGTTCAACCCAGGTCATCCCTCCCGGGGAGTGGTTGTTTGCAGATGATCTCTTGGGGGGAGATCCTTCTCCACTATCTGCGCCCCTCTCGGCCGGCTAGGGTTTCCTTGGTTGTTTTTTCGGACTGGTGCTTCCCAGGGATCCCTGTTTGGTTGGGGATCCCTTCCCTTTTTCCCTCAGGCTTCCCCCTAGGGTTTTTTGTAGGTTATTCACGTGGATCTGGTCCCCTGCATTTCTTGGTGCGGTGGAGGTGACGGTTTAGGGTTTGGACAGCTTCCCCCTTTTTCTTGTGAATCCTCCGTGGGCTTTGTGCTTGTACGGGATTCTTGGTCCCTACAGCTGGGATCCTCTTTTGTTTTCCCAGGGTGGGTTTTGTAGACACCAAAACAGCACCAATCCGATTATGTGACTGCAAACACTGATCGCTTTGACAAACACAGCCCCCGGGGCAGCCCTCAGAGGTTAAACAGTGGTCTTAACCACTTTCATAGCAATTTTGTAAGGTCAAGAAGCAATTTGGCACACTTGGACACTTTGCCCAGTATTCGTCTCACCCAGGGACGAATTCAAAATAGAATCCGTCCCACCCCAGGACGAATTCTGAATCCGTCCCTGGGTGGGACGAATTCTAAGCTTAACGGGCAAAAAGACAAATGGCGCCAAGTGGCAGCCCAGAACAGTCAGTTGATGACTCCTGCCTTGCACGCGTGTGTAGGTGGACAGAGGGGCCGTTAGAAGACTGTCACAAAAGGCATTTATCAAAGCCCAAGTCAACGGAGGACTCCCCTCCCTCATGGGAAGACAAGACCGCCACATGGCGCCTATGACCAACACATGGCATTTGTGCTTCCCTCCCAAAAGAGACCCCATGGGTCTATAAAAGGTGGGACTTTTCTCACCCAAAATATACGAGGTTGAAGGAGTTTTCAAGCAACGAAGTGCTTGCCGAGTTGAAGACCCACTTGCATCCCTTTTGGTTCACCTTCCCACATCCACCAATCTCTTTTGCAAGGGAGGTTGTTGGGTGGCTTTTGGAAGCTTGAACCTGACCCAAATCCAACACATGGACACCTGAACCAACCAATTCGCCGACCCCCCAATCCTAAGAGGTTTTGGGCCCATCCCTAGTGGATTGGCTCCGAAATCAAGTGCCAACGGTGGGAGGCCCACTTGGGCACCCCCGCACTTCCCAAGTCCTATTTAGGTTTTAGAGCATTCTAGATTACTTGTTTACATTGTATTTTGTGCCATTCTGTTTGGTGAACCCATAGCTGCAATTTCGTAACTTTTGGTCGATTCTAGTATGTTTTGTGTCGCTTTGTTGTTTCACCGACTTGCAGGTGGCGAGATCAAATTCCCGAGGGTAGAGGCCAAATTGGGAGAATCCGACCATCTGGGTCGTCCCAAAATGGCCCCAATTACATAACCCCCTTATTTGCAGGCATTTTGCGAGGTCTCGGGAATCGACATTGGAGCGGCGACAGGTCGGCTTCTTCAACACGAAGAATTCGTCCCACCCGGCTCTCCCACCCGGGACGAATTCCAGTTGAAGGCAGATTGGCCATGTCTCGGTGGCAATGGCCTTCGGTAACATTTTCTTATCTTCTGTCAAGTTTTGAAGCCATTTGGAATCATTTTGTTTTTTTTAGATAAATGTTTACATGCATATTTCGTTAGTTTTAGAGAGCAAACACTTTTCATTTGCGAGCAGATGCTACTGACATCTTGGTTGTTTCTTTGTTCGCAGGAGAAGCAACGGAGGTGAAGAACTCATCGACATCAGCGGCGGCATCATCTTGGCCCGCCCATTGCAATCGTGGGCACGCGGAAAGAGGAAGACTAAGTCACACATTGTAACAAAGACAAGTTTAACGCTCCTAGCCCCTAAAAAGGGAGGAGACGTCAATGTAACCGAGGATCAAGATATTTGAATGAAAGAGGGCTGTGATTTCTTTACATCTTTTTTCCTTTCCAAATTGTCTCTTTTCTTTGTTTTGTGCATAGGATTAAAGCGTTACATTTTGTCTTATATTGCATAATTAGTGTTTCCTTTGCCCGGAATCTCGTGCTTTCAGTGGCGATCACGGTGGGACCTGTTCCCTATTTTTAAAATCATAGAAACTGATCAAATTTTTGTGTTTTGTGCTTGACAGGTACATTTTTTTGTTGCAGACTGCTATTCGTCTCTGGCAGAGACGAATTCTGTTCTGCAATTCGTCTGACCCTGGGACGAATTCAAATTCGTCTCTGGGAGGGACGAATTCTGTTCTGTAATTCGTCTCACCAAGGGACGAATTTCTGTCTGCAAATTTTCAGAGCAGAAATTCAGAAGCAACTGGAGCAGGCAGAGAAGAGGTAGGGATTTTTATAATCTCTGTTAAATTTTCTGTTTCTGTTTCTGTTTCTTTGATTGTTTTCATTTTATCCTGCATTGCTTAGGGAAAGTCATTTATGCTTGTTTCATTTTTGTTAAATAAAATGAATCTCACACACTTCACGCAACAATTTTAAACCAAGGAGCTGGTCGTAAGACCCCAGCCCTTGATCAAGACCATTGGTGGATTTCATCACCACCTTGGCTTGATTTGCATCCATTTCCCGATTGTCAACTGTTGTTAGGCGTAAATCCCGACGAAGACAGACCGAGTGTCGCTGGGGTGATTCCCATGCGCGCGAGGATAAGTTTTCTATGGTAGGTGCCATTAACAGGACAATCCCCCTTCCGTACCGCCTACGTACCACGTACCTTCTGCTCTCACGTACCTATAGTCTCCCTCTCGTAAGGGCGGGTATATAGAGAGGTTGGTATATCGGCCTGGTTGGTATATTGAAGGGGCGACCGTTTTGGGAGTTATATGAGCCGTCATAATGCATTTAAACGTTCTTCAAAACCTACAAAAACAAAACAAAACATCAAAATGCACTAAACCAGTTTAGGACACACCATTTAAACCCTTAAAAGAGATAATCACGGTTTGCGTATGCGTGTGTTCATTTCTGCTTAGTGTAGACAAAAAGAAAAATCATCATAAACAAAAAGATAAAAATCTACGCATTTTGTCATTTTCTCCAAAAAGCTCCAAGGATTCCCGTAATCGCTTGGTCACTCCAAAATGCCCCAAAGGTGTCCATGAACCCTTTGGTCAACCCAAAATCACCCCAAATGTGCCCATAAGTGATGGAGGACCATCCAACAAAATATGGGAAATCTTGTATTTTTCCCTAAATTTTAGTGCATCTTGTCGGGGCCATAACTTCTCAACCGTAGCTCCGATTGACACGAAATTTTACAGGGAGTTAGTTGGGATAATTTTAAACAAATATGATTCCTAGAATTCTATTTGCCCAAAAAAGTCAGTTTTCGGGGCCAAATTCCATCATCTAGTGCCCCGAAATTAGGTTTTAAAATTGGGCACGCATTTTTTTGCACTTTTTGAGCTGTTCGGATGTCAATATCTCCTAATGTATTTAGAGCTAGGACTTGAAACTTCATTTTTGTCTTATCTACTATAAGAGGGATGCACACACCAATTTTGGGCCCCATCTGACTCATTTCAATTTTTAGGGTTTTTAGAGAGACATCGTCATGGTGCTCACCCGTAGCCAAGCCCAATCACGGGCGGAGGCTATGGGGAATATCCAAGGAGGAACGAGTCATCTCCATTACAATCCCAAGGATTTGGTCATACCACCTTGGCGACCTAACACACAAGGCAGTCCCCTCCACACCTTAAAGGAAAGGGACTACAGGGACACCTCTTCGAGGGGCACTCCTGTTCAACATAGCATTCAACACACACCCTTCCATGAGGGGTACAGTCATAGGAGAGCTCCCTTAGATGCTCGCTATGAGCGGTCATCGCGCGATGAAGCGCTAGGTCAACATAGGGTTCGACGGGAGGAACCACATGATTACATTATCCCTCCTTCACCCCCTCTAGTTGTCAGGACTACAAAGAAAAATCCAGAGCACAAGGCTCTTCAGGCGGGGCGAACTAACTCCGTCCATCCCTTTTTCACTTATGAAAGAGAGCAAGAGGAAGATCCCTACCTTCCTCGAGAGCAATATACAGTGCGGGAGCAATATGCCTCCGCACCTGCTATCTATCAGGACCACTCACTGAGGCCAAAGCCCCGAGGGAATGCCGCTACCCCCAACAAAGGGAGGTCACCTATAGAGATCTTGGATCACTACGATCGAAAATATCTAGGAGAGGCATCTAGGCCTTCTAGACATGAGGCGACAGGACCAACCATCTTAGAATCTGTCAAGCACGTCGCACGCCAAATGCAATTCACGCAACTTGAGCTAGAGCGACTAGAGCGACTACATTTAGAGGAACTGTACTATATTAACAAAGAGCACCTTCAGTGCCGGAAGGATGAGTTGTTCCAACACACTATGCAGGAGAGCCAACATGAAAGGGAGTACGAGGAAAATCATCGCATTCCTCGAGGACAACAAACAGTGCGGCCTCAAGTACATGCCGCCTACATCGACAGAGGGAAGCGACCCATTGAAATTTTAGATCATCAAGATCGAGGCCAACACATAAGAGAAACATTCGAGCCTCCTGAGCAAAATAGGGTAGACCGAACTGACCCGATAGTCGCCAGACATACCACCCGTCAAGCCCAAATCACGCGGCTTGAACAAAGTCATCAGGAGATAGAGTATCGACACCGCTTGGATAGAGAGCGCATGCAACGCGAAGCGGATGAGTTACGCATAGAGCAAGGTCGTCAGGAGTTAGAAGACTTATACATGCAGCGCAAAGCGGATAAGTTGCGCTATAAACTACCTGAGGAGACTCCAACCCCTCACACACATAAGACAAAATATTTTGAGTGGCACAACCCATGGGGGCAAGACAAGTCATCGCGACCTTATCAAACGCTACCCCCAACACCTCCTAGATGAGAGTGGGAGGCTACTCCCCTGATTCCTGAAGCACCACCCCCGACGCCTCCTAGACATGAACGGGAGGCCGCTCCTATAACCAATGATGGGTGCCTTCCTCAGACATCCACCCAGGCTTATGAGCCACCCTTAGAAATTCATCAAGAAGCCTCTAAGGAATCAGAGCGAGAAGAAGAGCGAGATGAAAAGCCCCACCAAGGCATGGGGGGTGCTATCCAGCTACCCCTCCATAAGCCCCAAGTTCCTCAACAAGAACCAACCAAAGAGGAGGAACTCAAATCTCCCGATACATGCAAAGCACTAGAGCACTTAGAGTTGGTAGAGACCAAGATTTTGGAGCTCCCAAGGCCCAACTTACATAAGGCTCCTTTCGAAGAAGATCAACCTTTAACCGTAGGGCTACCTGATGATGCAGTCCTCCATGTCTCAGAATCTCCAGATTCTGATGAGCTATACACATTGTCCGAAGGTGAGGATGAAACAGACATAGCACACAACAATCACATAAGACAACATCGGCATCCCATAAAAATTGAAGAAGCATGTCAACAGATAAACATAATACTAGGGCATGAGTGGCACGTTAACCCACCACAGTGGGACCAAGCATTACATCCGCCACGTTGGGCACACAAAGAGCAACTTCCACCAAGAGACATCATAGCAACATCAGTGCCGCGGGCGGACCCTGTCCTCATCTCCGTGCATAGGGATGATCCATTCATGCCCATACCTCTAGAGCCGGATCCGAAGTGCAAAGACCATCAAGCTTGGGGTACCTCTATCCCCTGAAGAACCATAATCCAAACCAAAAAGCTCCAAGGATTATCGCAATCCCTTGGTCACCCAAAAAGCTCCAAGGATTATCGCAATCACTTGGTCACACCAAAAAGCTCCAAGGATTATCGCAATCTCTTGGTCACTCCAAAAAGCTCCAAGGATTATCGCAATCTCTTGGTCACCCAAAAAGCTCCAAGGATTATCGCAATCTCTTGGTCACCCAAAAAGCTCCAAGGATTATCGCAATCTCTTGGTCACCCAAAAAGCTCCAAGGATTATCGCAATCTCTTGGTCACCCAAAAAGCTCAAGGATTATCGCAATCTCTTGGTCACCCAAAAGCTCCAAGGATTATCGCAATCCCTTGGTCACCCAAAAAGCTCCAAGGATTATCGCAATCTCTTGGTCACCCAAAAAGCTCCAAGGATTATCGCAATCTCTTGGTCACCCAAAAAGCTCCAAGGATTATCGCAATCTCTTGGTCACCCAAAAAGCTCCAAGGATTATCGCAATCTCTTGGTCACCCAAAAAGCTCCAAGGATTATCGCAATCTCTTGGTCAACCAAAAAGCTCCAAGGATTATCGCAATCTCTTGGTCACCCAAAAAGCTCCAAGGATTATCGCAATCTCTTGGTCACCCAAAAGCTCCAAGGATTATCGCAATCTCTTGGTCACCCAAAAAGCTCCAAGGATTATCGCAATCTCTTGGTCACCCAAAAAGCTCCAAGGATTATCGCAATCTCTTGGTCACAAAAAGCTCCAAGGATTATCGCAATCACTTGGTCAAAAACAAAAAGCTCCAAGGATTATCGTAATCTCTTGGTCACCAAAAAAGCCCCAAGGATTATCGCAATCACTTGGTAAAAAAAAAATCAAGAAATTCAAAAAACAAAACAACAAAAATCATCAAAAACAACAAAGATTTGCATCTCAATTCTAGGCATACTCAAATTCATCAAAAAATTCATATTCTCGCACCTCATCTTCACCTTCACCAAAAACAATCCATCAAAATTACAAAAATACATAGTTGCATTAAGCATTGCATCCATACATTGCATATTTGTAGTCATACAGGTCAAAGGCACCATAAGCTGCAATAGCTCTGATAGTCCATCTTGTTCCACATTGTCTCATTTTACAAAAACAACAAAAACACCATGCATAACTTTTACCACACTACAATCAGTGGTCTAGGAATGTACCAAGAGTTTCAGTGATTCAGTCATCATTTTCCTCTTTAGCCATGTAATGTATCAAGTCGAACAGATTTTACGAAGGTAGAGTCATACTTGAAATACACCTTGTTACGTAACATCCCAACACAAATTAAAACACATAAAAATTCCCAAATTGTGTGAACGAAAGATGAAACCTGCAAAATAATCTAGGTCACCACAAGCGAAACGGTTATCTTGCTCATCCCCCTGTGCGAATGACCCCTAGAATGCTGAGAGTTGGCAAAAGGACAAGCATCCTCCCTACCCAATTCCCTAAGAATCCCTAAAGTTCTCAATAGTTGCAAAACACAAAAAATTTGCAAAATGTCAAAACTCCAAAATTTGACAAACTACAGTGCACACATCAAAAGGCACAAACAACAGTGATTTTCGTCACTCCATAACCCCAATCCCTTGCTCGAAAGAAAAACAAATCAAAATAAACAGTGATCTCATCACTACAATGAGCAAGTATCCCAATACAATTGAAGAAAAGAAGGGAGTTGACCTTGAATCCCTGGAACTCTCGGCATTCTATAGGTCATAAGGCAAGCTTCAGTACCAATTTGGTTAATAGCCTATCGGTAATGAAGTAATCCTCCCGCATGACGATATATCTGTCACATTAACTTGCGTACCAGATCAATGTTTGCATGTGGATGAGCTAGCTTATGGCATCCTGGATTACACCGCAGATTAATCTTAGTACATACAACAAAGGAATTCGTGGAGCTAATTAGGTGATCCTCAGTACAGGTTCGGTTGAAAGCCCATCTGGCACTGGCGGTATCCTAACAAATACCACTAAATGAACTCAATTGCACACACAGGGATGTGAAATAACTTGGTCAAAAACAAGTCCGATTCATACCTTGGTCAAAAGTCTTGTAAGATAAAGTACAAGTCATGGCTAGTGAGTTAAAACCGTCTGAGTCTCAGAAAACCTTAGCTACATTTCTAAACCAACTGCGCTACTTTTCATCCTTACAAATACCATCAAAAAAATACAAAAATAGAAAAACCACATGTATACATACAAAGTCATGCATCACAACAATCACCTAAAAACAAAATAACAGAGTTCTAAACAGTCCTTGGTGCCATAGCCAAACATCACAAACCCCATTCATCCATTTCATATCTGCATATCACATATAAATCAAAACCATTTGCATTCATCATAGCATATGCATCCATCAAAATAAATCAACATGCATACATCCATATTCATCAACCATCATGCACAAGATCAAAGAAAATCAAAACAACAAAAACAACAAATAAATGCAACACAAAAACAAAAAGCAATAAACATTGCTAGACACAAGTGCTCTTGCACTTAACCTCTTGGCATAGAAAAACTGATGTCGGGGTCTACATTGTCACTATCCTACTCCCTAAGAAGGCTACCATAGCCGGACCGCTCCACGGGAAGATGGATTTTTGACAATTTCATCCCCAAATGATGTCACAAAAGGGTCAAAGCAACAAAAACAACAAATAAATGCAACACAAAAAAAGCAATAAACATTGCGGGACACAAGTGCTCTTGCACTTAAACTCTTGGCATAGAAATTGATGTCGGGTTACAAATTGTCACTATCCTACTCCCTAAGAAGGCTACCATAGCCGGACCGCTCCACGAGAGACAGATTTTTGAAAATTTAATCCCCAAATGGTGTCACAAAAAAAAAAAAACAAAAAAAAATGCAACATAAAAAAAAAGCAATAAACATTGTCGGACACAAGTGCTCTTGCACTTAACCTCTTGGCATAGCAAAGAAAATCGATGTCGAGGTCCAAATTATCGCTCTCCTACTTCCCCAAGAAGGCTACAATAGCCGGACCGCTCCACGGGAAGTTAGGTTTTCGATGATTTCACCTCATTACGGCATCACCAAAAGGGTTAACACCCACCAAAAATAGGTCCAAATGTTGGAAAAATTGCACACGCTTAACGGTAAACCCTCTAAAGGCACCCTTGCACAAGTCATCTTGGGTCAAGCGACTCGTCGCTTCTCTCACGAAGGTCATTCCCTCATCGATTCGTCGCTTGAGGGGGTAGTCACACTTAGTCACCAACCAACAATCACACACCCAATTAAGGAAAATGACATGCATTCAAAGAATCATTGACAAAGACAATCACGCTCCTGCTTGGGGCAATAAACAAGCAACAATCAAATCAATCAAACACTTGGCATTTCGTGAATCATGAACACAAGGTTCCCCCTGAGGATAAAAACGCCCTTTGCCTGTTCATGACTGATCAATGTCTAAGTTCAAGTCACACCTCAACAAAATAGGTTAATACTTGAAATCAAATTCCTTAGCTCGTCAGAAGCAAGGATTCAAGAATGCATGCCCTTTCCATACTTGGGGCATCAAAAGTTGGTTAGGTTACCAAGAAACCCTAATCATTAGTGCTTTGGTTATCTATTTTTGCTCAGCACTGCGTCACCCGCAGCGCTTCCCAAAAAGGGGCATCTGTAGACACCAAAACAGCACCAATCCGATTATGTGACTGCAAACACTGATCGCTTTGACAAACACAGCCCCAGGGCAGCCCTCAGAGGTTAAACAGTGGTCTTAACCACTTTCATAGCAATTTTGTAAGGTCAAGAAGCAATTTGGCACACTTGGACACTTTGCCCAGTACTCGTCTCACCCAGGGACGAATTCAAAATAGAATCCGTCCCACCCGGGACGATTTCTGAATCCGTCCCTGGGTGGGACGAATTCTAAGCTTAACGGGCAAAAAGACAAATGGCGCCAAGTGGCAGCCCAGAACAGTCAGTTGATGACTCCTGCCTTGCACGCGTGTGTAGGTGGACAGAGGGGCCGTTAGAAGACTGTCACAAAAGGCATTTATCAAAGCCCAAGTCAATGGAGGACTCCCCTCCCTCATGGGAAGACAAGACTGCCACATGGCGCCTATGACCAACACATGGCATTTGTGCTTCCCTCCCAAAAGAGACCCCATGGGTCTATAAAAGGTGGGACTTTTCTCACCCAAAATATACGAGGTTGAAGGAGTTTTCAAGCAACGAAGTTCTGCCGAGTTGAAGACCCACTTGCATCCCTTTTGGTTCACCTTCCCACATCCACCAATCTCTTTTGCAAGGGAGGTTGTTGGGTGGCTTTTGGAAGCTTGAACCTGACCCAAATCCAACACATGGACACCTGAACCAACCAATTCGCCGACCCCCAATCCTAAGAGGTTTTGGGCCCATCCCTAGTGGATTGGCTCCAAAATCAAGTGCCAACGGTGGGAGGCCCACTTGGGCACCCCCGCACTTATCCTAAGTTTTAGAGCATTCTAGATTACTTTTTCAGGTTGCATTTTGTGTTATTATGTTTGGTTAACTCATAGCTGCAATTTTGTAACTTTTGGTCAGATTCTAGTATGTTTTGTGTGGCTTTGTTGTTTCACTGACTTGCAGGTGGCGAGATCAAATTCCCGAGGGTAGAGGCCAAATTGGGAGAATCCGACCATCTGGGTCGTCCCAAAATGGCCCCAATTACATAACCCCCTTGTTTGCAGGCATTTTGGAGGTCTCGGGATTCGACATTGGAGCAGCGACGAGTCGGCTTCTTCAACACAGAAGAATTCGTCCCACCCAGGGACGAATTGCGATGATCGTCCCGGGCCGGGGAAATTCAGTTTGAAGGCAGATTGGCCAGCTGTCTCAGTGGCAATGGCCTTCTGGTAACATTTTCTGTCTTCTGTCAAGTTTTCAAGCCATTTGGAATCATTTTGTTTACTTGTTTTAGATAAATGTTTGCATGCATATTTCGATAATTTTAAAGAACAAACACCTTTAATTTGTAGCAGGTGCTACTGACATCTTGGTTGTTTCTTTGTTCGCAGGAGAAGCAGCGGAGGTGAAGAACTCATCGACATCAGCGACGGCATCATCTTGGCCCGCCCATTGCAATCGTGGGCACGCGGAAAGAGGAAGACTAAGTCACACATTGTAACAAATACAAATTTAACGCTCCTAGCCCCTAAAAAGGGAGGAGACGTCTTTGTAACCGAGGATAAGATATTTGAATAAAGAGGGCTGTGATTTCTCACATTTTCTTGTGTCTCCTTTCCAATGTGTCTCTTTTCCATTTCATGCACTTTACGTTCCTAGGACTTAAGCGCATTTGGTTTTGGTTATATTGCATAATTAGTGTTTCCTTTGCCCGGAATCTCGTGCTTTCAGGTTCCTTGTGGTGCAACTCTCTGGTCACTTCCTGATGGGCTAGATCCTCTCTGTGCTGGCTGTCGGCTTCCTATAGGATGGCTCTCGCTGAATGAAATGTTTTCCCGGTGGGCGGGATGGTTTCTCCACAGGGCGGGATCCGCAAAATCCGTCGGTTTTCCCGTGAGGCGGGATCCTTTCTTTTTTGCTAGTTTCTCGGATGGCGGGATTTCCCTGTTGCTTCCCGCTAGGTGGGACTGTTTGTGGTGGTTTTGACTGCTTCCCACGAGGCAGGATTTTATTGTAACGGTTTTTCTTTGCTTCCTACTGGGCGGGATCTTCTCGATGGTGGTTTTTGGCTACTCCCCACTGGGCGGGATCTCCAAAACTACTTTCTTTCTTATTTGTTTGTTTCCCGCTGAGAGGGATTGTTTCATGCTTACTGTTACCGTTGGGCGAGATTTCTGTTTTGGTGTTCACTTTCAAGGGATTGATGCCCTAGGCCCATTGCTTATGTAATCAGGTTTTGGGATCTTTGTTAAAACCCGTTGTAAATACAAACACTACTTACCAAAAAAAAAAAAATATATTGGATCAATTATTTTAAAGAATGTATAATAGTTTATATACAAATTATTTGTAAAGTTGTATACATGATAAATAGATTTTAATATTCACATTACCTTGTAGGTATTTGGTCCCTTATATTAGACTATCACATACGTCCTTAGGTCAATTATACATTGAAAGAGATATACCTTAACTCTTTTGAGTTTGAACCTTAGACCTTATCTCTAAAATACCTAAGCCTTCACACCTTAGCTCATTTGAAATTGAATTGTAGATCTTATATATGAAGTACCTAAGCATAAATTATGTCACTCAATATGTATAGAGGAATAGAAAGGAAGGGATCTACTAGGTTCCACATCACTCCAATCAATATCACTATATTGATGTTAAGCTAGGGTTGGATTGATATATGATAATAAACTCTATCTCTAGTTCAATATAATTAATAGTAATAAATTATATATTTGACTTATTGGTAAATTTGCATACATGATAAATAAATTTTAAATAACTAATTGGATCCTTTATCCTTATATTAGACCATAACATACTTAGGTCAATTATACATTGAAAGAGATATACCTTAACCCCTTTGAATTTGAACCTTAGACCTTATCTATGAAATACCCAAGCCCACATATTAACTCCTTTAAATTTTGACTTTAGACCTTATACCTAAAATACCTAAGCATTTACTATGTCACTTAAGATGCACAAAGGTTGTTAATCACTCTAATCAATATGACTATATTAATGTTTATCTAGGTTTGGATTGGTATATGGAAAGACACTCCATCTCTAATTCACTCCAATTAATGAATAATATACATGTTTAGCCTAAGGATATATTTACATGTGACAATCACCCTCTACTATAAATAATATGGATATACATCAATAGCTTTGATTACATGTTTAGCTTCATTCAATCTATAGTTACTTTTTATTAAACCTTTTGTTGGATACTCCTCAAATGATGAAAGTGATAGGACACTTCAAAGGAAATGAGTAGTAATTCTCATTGAATGAAGAAGCACACATAAATTTATTGATCCATAAGTGGTCAAACAAGGAAATTATCACATTAATACTTCTAACTCCTTTGAAGTCATGATTGCCAATGGAAGCACCTTCCTTGTAAAGGGAAGTATAAAAATGTTAAAATATTAATAGGGGAATATAACTTTAAGGAGAATATGTTTGCATTGCCCCTATATAGGTGTGATGGTGTTTTGGAAGCATAGTGGTTGTGGATATTAGATCCAATCTTATGGGATTTTTCTAAGCTACAAATGAAATTTATCCAATATTAAGGCTATTGTTGGTACTATTATTGTGGAGATTTGTACTGATTCTGGTATTATCTAGGTTGAGACAACCTATTTGATTATCCTCCTAAGTTTACCTAATTCATTTGATGTTGATTCCTTGGATTGAATCTATAGTAGTTGGTACTATGTACTCCTCTCTTGTAAATTTGATAATACCTATCATTCCACTTTGTTTTACGTCTTGGAAATGAAGCAATATTCCCTTGTGAATTATCCTTTGAGACCAATGCATTATTACTCATTTCATACTTTATTGAGTTTTTTACCTCATATTCCTGTAGTATATTAACCAAATCCTAAGAATAAATATCCTTACTTAGGAGTTGTAAGGATGTAACTAGATGTTTGTAATTTTTTAGTAGTTCTGATAAGATGACTTGAACAAGTAATTTATCTTCAATTGTTTATCCTAGGGTTAATAACTTCCCTCTTGTATTTTCTACTCTTCTAAAAAATAGTTCAATAGTTTCACCACTCTTGACTTTTAAATAATTCAATTGTGTTTGTAGATTTAGATTGGTGGGTTTATTTTTTCCTTCGAACATTTTTGCTAAAGTGTTCCATGCATCTATAAAAGTTTCTGACGAACTGATATAAGGTTGTATGTCATATGAAATTGCAAAGGTTATGACGATTAATGCTTTTGTTTTTTTTTCCTCATATTTTTGTATATCTCTATCATCTTCAGTAGGTTTAGTTTTTGCTCATTTGACTATATCCCAAAGCTTTTCTACAATCAAGATTGATCTTACTTTATTTTTCAATGAAGTGTAGTTAGAGCCTTTGAGCAATTAGAAATCTAAAAGAAATATTTTGTTTGTATTTTCCATGAGGAGACTATCTTATGATTCCCTAATATTTGCAACTTTAATCCTTTACAAATATTCAAATCTCTAATTATTTTTAACTTAGAGATTAAAGTTATCAAATGCAATATCTCTATGTAGAATTCATTTTATCTCCCAACTCTAGAAAAATTAATATTTGCAAAGTTTTTTTGTAATACTAGCTTGATGTAGAATGCCTTATTTCTCCAACCTTAGTAATTTTGCAAATATTCAATTTGTTTTGTAAATCTAAATATATAATTTTATAAAACCCAAATATAATGCTTCTTTAAATATGATAGAATGTTTCAAAATGCAATATCTAGATTTTTCTAAGGTTCTATAATGCTTTTCACTCCACTAAAATCTTCAAATATTTAACCTTAGAATATATTCACTTTATTCCTTATTCTTCCTACCAATATAAACTTTAATATGAAATTATTATAGTAAATATTTCCTTAATTTTTCAAGCACTCCTCCTTGACTTATTGGGAACTCCTCCTTCTAGTCAAAATTTGTTGGACTTGATAGAAGGCGCTTTGAATGTACCTTTAATGCTCTTATTTAATACTTGCTATGAATCTACCTAAACTCTCTTACATTGGCAACTATATATGTACTTCTATCCTCTTGTGTAATATGCCACTTTTAGCATATGCTATAGAGACTTATTAACTCCCCTTAGGTGGTTCTAATGTTCTTATAAGATGAACAAAAATTTGGCACAGTATTCCTTATGATGTTTGGGTATTACTAATCCTTTCTTGAGCACTGGATGATGAATTAGAGTATTGAACACTCTTCTTTCTTGGAGATGCATGTTATGACTCTGTGCTGACTCTAACCCTTGTACCAAATGGTAATATTCCTCTTTCTTGCTTGAGAAAAGTATTACAACCTTCTATGCATATGCTCCCTTCTCCAACATATGGAATTTAAAGATTATTTTAATGTTTTCCTTCTTCACTTTTCCTCCAATGTATTCTTACTTCTTTGTAATAGCAATTGGTGTTGTTTCTTCTCTATTTGGATGATGATGAATTCACCCATGATTGGCTCCAACTATGTCTATTATAGAGCACTCCAATGGTGGGTATATGGTGCTTACTTTTTGGAAATTTTATATATTGATAATATTCCTTTGATAATACACCCTATATTTTCAATCTACCTTGCTTTGTGTAGATAGAATGATTGTGCTATGTATGGTTTACATAGGGTAATATTTTGCAAGTTGTAGATAATGTCTTCTAGCTCCTTGGTTGGCTGATTTCTAAGCCTAAAGGATCTTTGCTTAATAATCCTTGTTAGTGATTCTTTCCTATAAATGGGTGGATGTTCATTAATATCTTACCCCCCTATGATCTATTGCTCAATAGTGCTTAATATGGTGGTGATCCACACCACTCTTTTAGTGGTTTCTTCACCACTTTAGATTGCAAATCTGGTGTTTTTAAACATCTAAAATCTGCATTTAAATTTGAAATTATTTGCTTTCCAAATTCAACTACATTTTTAGGTATATTCTTCCTCACAAACATAGGATAAATCTGCTCTTAAATTTACTTAAAAAATAATATACTATTCTCTTATTACTCCTTTAAAATATTTAACTAATACTATTATAATCTTGCACATTTCTATAAAAATAATGGTGTGTAATAGTGTCTTTTCTTTGACTTAATGACACTCTAAAAAAATTTCCTTTTGCTAGCTCTAAATAGCTCTAAAATGTTATGCTCTAAAAAACTCTTAATAAGCAATAATACTTTATATGGCATAAAATTTCACATACCTTTTTGTAGCTCCTTTATTTATATATTGATATCTTGTATTTGTTGTAATGCACCTTTATTTTGATGTTAGTGGACTCTTCAATTTGTAGCTATAGTTTCTGCCCAAAATTTATTTTCTTCTCCTTCAAATATGTGCTAGTTACCTTTGAAATTTGTAGCTCCAAATGCTATCATTTCACTGTTCAAATCTGCAATCAATATCATTCTTAGGTGCTACTAAGTATGCTTGAGATTTTTTGTCCAAATATATTCCACATTTATTTTTAAAACACCTCCAAAACATAGCTAGCTTTACTCTTTCAATTGTGCCCAAAATTGTAGCTTAAACTCCTCTGATCACTGCTTACAAAATATGATTTGGTGATGTCCACGGATTTTTAAATCTATTAATATATTTTTTTGTCAAGCCTTTTCTAATTTGGATGTCCAAAAATACTCCAAAAGCTTCTCCAAAGGTTTTCCAAAATGTTGCTTTCTGCTTCTACTATTTGATGTTCTATGACATTTTGTCTTCTCCTTCAAGAATCAACAAATTATGCTTTTAAAAATCAGTCTAAAAACCTTTTGTGGTTGCCTCTAAATATCTCTACACTGTGAACTCTGCAATATTCTTACTTTCTTCTAACTTCTTGCTGAATTTTGACTTCAAATTTGACAAACTTCTTGCCAAATCCTTTTTTCTTTTGGGCTTATTATCGTATGGAAACAATTGTACCAATATCTTATGGCCAGGTGCTTCATCTATTTATAATATTATACCATTAAATCTGCTTTGAATCCCTTCTAATTGTCACTACTTTAGCATCTACAATAATGCCTTCTCTTTCCTTTTATTTCTTCAATGATATCTTCTTGAGACCTCTACTCTTGGGTCTTCTAATACTGCAACCTTAAATTCTATTAGTAAATACTTTAATGAAACCTTACCTTGGTTTTCTCAAATTTTCAACTATGGGAAATTCTTCAATGAGATCTCTTTCTTGGATCTCTAGAATCTAATGCTTCTATGTATAATAAGACCTTTTGTAGTCATTCTATCTCCTATATTCAATATTTCAATATTGGAATTTCTTCAATATGACCTCTCGTTGGGTCTCTATATTCAATATTCAATTGTCAATCTTCCAAAACTTGGTATTTCTTCAATGTGACGTCTTCTTGTATCTCTATCTTCAATATTCTAAAATTTTGGAAGTTCTTAAATGTAACCTCTTCTTGGATATTTATATTTAATATACAATCTTGTAATGAGAACCGTTTTCTTCATTCTTCTCAATATTCAATAAGATATCCTTCTTGGACCTCCTTCAATGTCTACTTTTATGTAAAAAAATAGTTAATCCCTACATTAGGAAAGCACATAGAATTTCAAGCAATCAAATATGAAACTCTTCTCTATCTATTGTAGAAAGCTTATCAACTTCTAAGAACCAATATTTTACAACAAAACTTAGATATTAATAATTAGATGTATTCAAAGTTATATAAATAATAATATTCACTAGCTATCTTAAAAAACTAGTGGAATCAAATTTATACTGAATCCTAGAATTCATAGGTTTTCCTTTTAACTCTGTGGAAATATTCTAGCTAAATAATAATCTAGAATTTTTACTTTCTTATCAAGATTATTAATAGGACCTCTTCTAAGGGTTCTTAATCTCTTCAATGATAAGGTCTATCTTCAAGACCCTTTTATATCCTATTTTAATTTTACTCTTGGAATAGGTGTCCTTAAATATCACTAGTTCTTATTCAACAAAGTGAGAATTGCTATCTTCTCTTGTTTATCATTCTAGAGTTAATTCCTTTATCTTATTTGATTCCTTTTTATATAGGTAATTCCTTTATCGTTATTGTTCTCTTATTAACCAATATAAATCTTCCTTCCTTCTAATCTATATTATAACTTCTATCAAACAATCCCATAACAATGATGTTTACATGTAGTAGTGCACAATGGCTAATCCAATTTGCAAATATGTAGCGGGATTCATATTGATAGTAGCAATGGTGATTCTTTGTGGCTCTTATACCACTGTTATATTTTGATGAGTAAATACTCAAAATAATATTGACTCAAGATCAATAATACAATTACAATATGAAATATATAATAATGTTGATCAAGCTAGCATATAAACTTAGAATCAACCATATAATAACTCAAAGAATGCTAATGATAAATGCTCAAAAGTACTAATAAATATGTATTGAATGAAGAGTTCAAAATAGTTCATACTACTAAAGAGCAAAAAAATGGTGTACCTAGCAAATGAAATTGAAATGCATCTAATGTTCTATTCAAACATTTAAAGTAGGCAATAAAGTAAGCAAGTAAATGACAAATAAGTTAGTAAAAAGGGGGGGTTATATTTGTATTTATTCATTTTTCAAATAGGAGGTTACAATAAATCCCCTTTAGGGATTTCAATTTGATACAATTTAAATTACAAATTTGAAAGATCCAATCCCTCCGTGAACTTATGGCACGCTTTCAATATTCCTCTCGGACTCATAATGAAGAGCGGGCTTGCGTTACCGCTGTTTTGAGCTATATTTATTCAAATACTTAGCTCCTTCCTCATACGCTGAAATATTTATACCTACATATAAGGAATTGAAATACGTTAATAGCATATGCATATTATGATAAAATCCATGAAATGCATGCAATATTGAATGTAAAAAGTATAATTGACAGGTCTAAACTGCTCCAAATGACATGAAAACTTAGCATAATGTATATTATATGATTTTGTAATGATCTGGGCAAAAATTGAAGTGATATTATGAGCATAACTTGTGGCCATTCCTTGGTGGGCCAATTAGGACTATAATCACAAAAACCTTAATTAACAATTCAAAACCACTCCAAACTTAACCAAAATTGAGTATGATGCTAATATGATGCTATTAAATTAATCTAAAATAAAATTAGTTCAAAATTGTGGGCCAATTCATGGCCATTATTAAGAGTTCCAATTGGGACTGTTAATCATCCCAATTGGGGACGACCACAAAATAGGGTGGATTTTTCCACCAATTCCACTTGGATCTGGTCTAGCATCCTCCTAGAGGTATTATCGTCAAATTTTGTAAATTAACTCACTAGAATTTTTGGGTTTTGAATAGGATGTGCGTATTTGGGAATGCCTTGAAAACACCTTCGATTGATGAGGTTTCCAAGGGCAGATACAAGATTAAAAGGTGAGGGCAAATCTTGGTAGCACTTCGTTGTCAATGCTTATAAAGGTCTCTCTCTAAAATTGAGTGAAAACACTCCAATTTATAGCCCAAGATGGCAATGGGGTAAAATGTGCAAGTTTTGGCATGCAAATTTGGTGCCGCAACTTGTCAACACCTTTGCCATGCATAGGGTAGAAGAGGCTTCATATTTGGGCCTCAAATTTATAGTACCTAATGGGCATGATAGTATTCCAATCTATCATGATTGATTGGATGGGATACATGGCCAAAATTGATTGCCATTTATCCTACCCTTGACCTTTTTGAGGTCATGGAGCATGGTCATCCCATCCAAGTATGGTTCCTTGTGGCTGTACCTGGGTGGGATGACCATGAACTATGGTCGTCCTAGGGTGGGACGACCATGCCTACATGGCCAAAAACCTCCTAAAAGTGGGGTACACCTTTCCAAAAGTGGTTAGTACCCCTAATTAACCCTTAAGGGTTTCTCAATGGGGCTATATGGTATTGATAAGAGTGGCACCTTGGAAGTCTTATTCGATTTACATGATTTTAGTGTCTACAGATGTCCCTTTTTTAGATGTATTGTATGAAATAGAGCGTGAAGTAAAACTAGAAGACTAAAGAATTAAATTATTAAGTTTATTCATTAATATAACCAAATTTAGATGTCTCCATTATGTAAAGAGCATAAATTCTTGTAATTCTTGCTTTTGACATAATCGAAGGATTGATTTTTGGTATACCTTTTCAGCCACCTTGCAAAGGTACTTTTGGGGCTTTAGGGTATACTTGGTCTTGGTTCCTTGTTTCACTTATAATAATTTTTCTAGGTAAATTCCCAAGGATTCAAGGAGACCAAGACTTTGTTTTTTTGAATTTGCTAAATTATTTTCCCCAACGTAGGCTTGAAAATTTATCTTTGGCAATGATTCTTTTGAATATATGCAAATTGCACTTTTAAGTGTTTAAGTGTTGATTTGGTTATGAATTCATTATTATGACTAACTAATTAAGGGATGCGATGATGAGGGCATGATCAATGATGAAATAAATGAGTCACTTGACCTATATGACTTGATTGAAATAATCGTCAATTTTAGACATTATAAGATTTATCAATTTTGTGAGGATTATGATGGTTTTGTTGATAATCATGGAAGAAAGACTAAATACCTCGTTCCCATTGATTAGTCCAATTGAAATGGCCTTATTAGGGATTTAATTAAAGAATTTTTAATTCGTCCAAGAAAACTTTGATTTCAATCTTGATCCTTTGTGAATTTTACCAATTTGACCTATTTTTGGTGGTTTTTAGGCCATTTTATTAGATGTATGCAATGCTTATGTTTGCTTTACTGATGCTTTTATGGGTGCTTATCATGTATACATGTATTTTAATATGATGTGAGTTGATTATATGTATATGTATATATGAAAAATTAAATGGATGGTTTTTTAATATGTACTAATGAGATATGAATACTATTTGATATACTAGATGCTAGCACCATAGACTGTACAAAATTTATCTCATCATTTGAATGTTATCATGACACTATGTAATGACTTATGTAAATGTAATGTAATAAACATATGATAGCATGATATGACATGAAAGGAATAATATAATGTTATATGATGTTTTTGGTATTTTTAGGAGACTCAAACACTCTAGTTACGTCATAAAAAGTCGTATATTAACCATGCAAGACTTTTTGGTAAAGTATAAGTCTTCTAGGATGACCAAGATATTCAACATCCATGTGAGTGCATGTAAATTTATTGCTATGATACCACATAAAGTTACCCGAGTGCCAAACAAGATTGATGCAGCTCATCTATACTGAATATCACCCTATGAGTATCATTATCCTAAGCTTTGTATGTAGTTGGATTAGACCACTAGGCAATACAGGCTACCAAAATCTAGCTCATCCACATGCAAAAATTGATCTTGTACAAAAGCATGTTTCTTATATGATAAACATATCATCATGCATAAGGATACTATCATTGCCAAGAAAGCTTGATGCCACCCAACCTTTAATGAGGATAACCTTATGGTTATCAATATGCTGAGAATTCTAGGGATTCATGTTTAGTATTATCTTATTTTCTTTTATCTTTGAATTTCTCAAGGGATTTCTTTATTTTTATTTTGGTGAGAAAAGTATTTTTGTAGTGGTGAGAACCACTTTTTAATTTTAATTTTTACTTTTGCTAATGGTGATAACCACTTTTTTGTTTGCATATTGTTAAGTGGTAAAAACCATTATTTATTTTTTACTTTTGGATACTTACCCCAATTTGGCATGAAGCAAGAAATTTTAATTGTTTTGGGTAAGGAGGAGCTTGTACTTTTATCAATTCTTAGCATTTTTTAACCATTCATACAAGGGGATGAGCGAGGTAAATTTTTTTCTTAAGGTAACATGGACCTCTTTGTAGGTTTCATATTTTCTTGTGCAATACTTGAATTTATTAATGTGAAAATGTGTTTGGGATTTTGACATATACAAGGTACAATCAAAGCAAGACTCTACCTTCTAAAAATCAAGATAGCTTTCTACCAAATTTGAAAAGAAAACTAGAAATGGCTGAGTGACCAAAAATCCTAAATATGTATTATAACCAATGGCTAAGTGAAGGGAAACAGACACATAGTATGGAATGTGGATGGAAATGATAATTAAAATGTAGATGAGTATTAATAATGACTTTTGACAAAGTTGATTTTGAATGATGGCTAGTGGACAGACCTGGTGCTAGACATATATGATCAATTCTAAAATGCAAAATTCCATGATGTGTATGCCTAATGCAAGTGAGTGTACAATGCAACTATATGAAATGCAATGTAATGCAATATTTTTGCATTTTTGATGTTTTAATGATGTTTTTGGATTTTGATACATATATGGATATACATTTGACCAATGGACTTAACGGATCCTATTGGGTCTTTTTGGGTGACCAAAGAGTTTATAGATAACTTTGAGGTATTTTAGGGTGACAAAAGGGGTCGTAGATACCTTTTGAACATTTTAGAGTGACCAAAGGGATCATAGACACCTTTGGAGCATTTCAAGATGACCAAAGGGATCATAGACACCTTTTGAGCATTTTAGGGTGACTAAAGGGAACGTAGATACCTTTTGAGCATTTTAGGGTGACAAAAGAGATCATAGAAATATTTATAGTGTTTTAGGGTGACCAAAGGGCTTATATATGCCTTTGGAGCATTTTAGGATGACCAAAGAGTTTGTAGACACCTTTAGAGCATTTTAGGGTGACCAAAATTATTGTAGATACCTTTGGAGCATTATAGGGTGACCAAAGGGATCGTAGACATCTTTGGAGTGTTTTAGGATGACCAAAAGGATCGTATATATCTTTGGAGTGTTTTAGGATGACCAAACATATCGTAGACACCCTTGAAGTCTTTTAGGGTGACAAAAGGGATTGTAAACATATTTGGAGCATTTTAGAGTTACCAAAGGGATCGTATATACCTTTGGAACATTTTAGCATGACCAAAGGGTTTGTAGACACCATTGGAGTGTTTTAGGGTGACCAAAAGGATTTTAGATATCTTTGGAGTATTTTAGGGTGACCAAAGAGGTTTTAGACACCTTTGGAGTGTTTTAGGATGACCAAAGAGATCATAGATATCTTTGGAGTGTTTTGTAACTTTGATTACTTTGTTATTTTAGGAGTAAGGTGAAATACCTTATCTAACCCCAATGTGCATTGTACTTGATGTACTATGATTGGCATGGCTAGAGGGAGTAGTATAAACCAATCCCCTTGTTGTAATGTGTAATTTTTTGAAGTGTCAATGTCCCACTGAGACAAGACGAGTGAAGGTGAAACCTTGGATGATGTCATAGGTTGCATATATTTATTTTGATATTCTTGTTTCTCTATTACAACATTTATCATTCCAAAAAACTCTTGGATATGTAGATTAGTGTGCACCTAATTAGGTTGTTCGATTTAATAAGAAAGTATTGTGTTTACTTCATGTGTAGGCAAGGGTTCTTGGAAGACTCTCATCTAAAGTTATTGCCTCTTGATCATATCCTAAAATAACTCTCTAAAGGTGTAACATGTATGGATTTCATGACCCCTTTGTCAATGGTAAACAAAATATGTGCTTTGCTTGTGCATCTTTGATCTACGCTTATTAGGTTTTAATGGATGAATCTTATGAAGCATGATTGCTTGTGCCTCATACAATTGATTGAAGATCGATGCTAAGGATTTTCACAAAGGAGTAAATGTGTGAGGTTGATGGCATTTTTGCCTCTACCCTAGGTTATGTTGATACTTTACAGTGGACTGCATAGTAGGTGGAAGGTGACGAGCTTGCTCTTCGAGTGGCGAAAGCTATCACCAGATAGGATGTTGCACTAGGAACATATGTATATAGAAATCTTCTTCATCATCCAATGGGATGACCTACTCATATTCCTCATTTGAACTAGGGTAATTGATGGGTGCTATACCATAGTCTAATTCATCATCCATTTTCCATTCATGAGGAGGACCTTGATCCTCTTCCTCACTATCATATGGAAGGGTATGTGAACCTTCACCCACTTCTTGAGATTGGGTGAAATCACAAGATAACCCTTGTCTATCATATTGATCTATCTTGGGTGAAATCATAAGATAACCCTTGAATTCACAAGATAACTCAGTTTTTTTGTCTACCTAGGGTTTTTTCCTAAGTTTTCATGAAGTCATAAGACAAAAAGTCATGCATAATGACATACCATTAATTAGGGTTTTCATTTTTACAATTGAACAACAAACTACAAAAGCAACCATAAATAAATTGTGGTATTAAAAACTGTAACAACAAAATACAAGCAATAACGAGGAGGATCACTTACCGGTCTCGCTTCGGCTTCGCCACTCGATTCGGTGCATGAACTCATAGTATCAAGAGAAATTTGTTAGTGCTTCACTTCACAAAATTCACCCCCTCCTCCTCAGAGCTCCAAATCACCAAAAAAAACCAATGCAAATGAGCCCAAAAATTAGTTTTGGCCTTTAAATAGGATTTTTGAGCCTGTAATCATTCCTCCCAGGGATGAGCACTCTGGATAGCACTTGTCTCACCCTGGTACAAATAATCAACTGGTATTTGTCCCACCTAGGAATGAATAAAGAGAAAAAATTTCAAAAAACAACAAAAATTGCACAAAATGACCCAAAAACAAACAATAAACTTGCCCGATGAAAGTGCTTTTGCACTTGACATTCTTGGCATGCAAAACTGACATTGGGGTAACAAATTGTCACTATCATACTCCCTAAGAAGGCTACCATAGCCAAACCGCTCCACGGGAAGACGGATTTTTGCCAATTTGAGCCCCGAAAAGCGTCACCAAAAGGGTTAACACCCACCAAAAATAGGTCTAAATGTCGGGAGAATACGTACACTTTCAGCGATAAAAATCTGAAGGCACCCTTACACAAGTCATCTTGGGTCAAGAGACTCATCGCTTTTATCATGCAGGTCATTCCCTCATCGATTCATCGCTTGAGGGGGTAGTCACACTAAGTCACCAATCAAAAAATACACACCCAATCAAAGAAATGGCATGCATTCAAAGAATCATTGACAAAGACAATCACACTCCTACTTGGGGCAGCATACAAGCAATAATCACAAAATGATCAAAAACTTGGTATTCGTGAATCATGAACTCAAGGTTCCCATAGATAAAAGGTTGTGCCCTTTGCCTATTCATGACTGATCAATGTCCAATATCAAGTAACACCTCACCAAAAAAGTTTAACACTTGAATTGAGTTTCTTCGCTCGTCAAAAGCAAGGATTCAAGAATGCATCCCATTTCCATACTTGGGGCATCAAAATTTGGTTAGGTTACTGATAAACCCTAATTATTAGTTCTTTGGTTATATATTTTTGCTCAGCATTGTGCCATGCAAAATGCTTCCAAAAAAGGGGCATCTGTAGACACCAAAACAACACCAATCTAATTATGTGACTGCAAACACTGATCGCATTGACACACACAACCCCAAGGGCAGCCCCTAGAGGTTAAACAATGGTCCTAACCACTCTCATAGTAGTTTTGGAAGGTCAGAGGTCAATTTGGCACCTTCAGGCACTCTGCTCCATACTCGTTCCACCCAGGGATGATTACAAACTGGTATTCACCCCACCCAGGGATGAATAGCAGTATTCGCTCTAGGGTGGGGCGAATAGTAGGTTTGACGGGCAAAAATTCAAATCTTGAAAAATGGCAGCTCAGATCCACCACTTAATTCTTCCTTCATTGCATGGGAGTGTGAGTGAGCATTTTTGAGTGTTAGAGGCAGTTACAAGGGCAGTCATGAAGCCCCTAATCAGGGAGGAATCTTCCCTCCCCTGGAGAGGCATGATTGCCAAGTGGCGCTTCTACATGCTCATCCAAAGAGACCATTAGGTCTATAATATGGTGAGTCTTCTCACCCTAAAAAAGACATAGAAGGAGCATTTTGGAGCAATGAAGTGCTGTCATTTTATTTTCACACCCACACCCTTTCGAGTTGTGCCTTTCACATCCTTGATCTCTTTTGGAAAGGAGGTCATAGGGTGGTTATTGGAAGCACAAATCTGAAACCAAAACCTAACATTTGGCCAAAATATCCCATAAAATTTGCCTAAAATACCCCACAAGAGGTTTTCGACCCATCCCAAGTGGATTGGTGCCGAAATCGAGCCCCAAATGGTGAGCAACCTGCCCCCAAGCGCCCCCCACACTGCTACAGTCCTAATCGCCCCACTCTGGAGTGATTTGAAATCTAGGGCAGATTTCCTTTCTATCATTTTTTGCATTTAATTATATGCTACTTAGATAGGTTGTCATTCAAATTTCATATCGTTTTGAGCAATTTTGATCATGTTTCTATTATTTCTCGCTTTTGCTAACATGCAGGTAGCATCATCAAATTCCTATTGATGGAGGCCAAATTGGGAAAATCTGACCATCTGGGTCTTCCCAAAATACCCCCAATTAGCTAACCCCTAACTTTTCAAGTGATTTGGGGCTTCCCATATGTGACATTTGGGACAGTACCTTTTTGGCATTTTGTTCTAGGTCTATTCATCCCGCCCCGAAGCAAATACAAATCTATGGTGGATTTTCTGACTATTCCATTTTTTGTGTTTTCTTTGTAATGTTTTTATGCCCCTGTCAAATTTTTAGTTCATTTGGATCCATTTTAGTTATCATTTTATTTATATCTTGCATGCACTAATCGAAGGCGTGGGGATTGAATGTTTTATTTCACCCGTAGGTGCTACTGACTATTTCTTGTTTCTTTGAACATAGGACCTGGACATTATAGGAGCAGCAAGGAGTCAATACTCATCAACGTAAGCAACGGTGATGTTTGGTCAGCCCATTGTACATGTGGGAACGCGGAAGAAGGAATGACATCCATGGGTGTAACAAGAACGCATATTTAACGCTCCTAGCCCTTATAAGGGGAGGAGGCACATTGTAACCAGGTTCTGAAACATATCAATAAAAAGGGATATCTTCCTTATTCGCTTTTTGTTTCAATTTGATTCATCCATGCTTTCCCTCTTTTCATGCACTTTCAATTCATAGGATTTAGCGTTAAGTTTAGTTCGGTTTGCATCGCACTTGGAGTTTCCTTTTTGCTTTCATATCCTCGTGCTTTTACATGAACCTTTACATTCCTTAAATTCATCATTCTTGATCTTTGAAGTTGAATATTGATACGGTTATGGTGTTCTCTTAGTTCTTCTTTCCTTTTCCTCTTGGTTCTCCTATTTTTTATTTAAGATATATGTTTTTTTTTCCCCTTCGGTGAGATAGTTCCATGTACATTTGTTTTTGGTTTAATATTTAGAAGCTTTAGCTTATGCTTTGTAAAAGTTTCAAGGACCCTTTTAAAAACCTCTTCTACTACCTAATAAAAAATAAAATAAAATAAGTTTTACAAATTTAAAGTGTCTAAGATTATCTTTATCAACACAATTTTTCGGTGCAAAGACATAAATACAACGTTCTTCATCACATTCTCTTATCCAACATATTGAAAATCATTAAAAAAATAATGTTTTGTGTTAGGTTATATTTTTAGGTTTTATGGCTTAATATCAAAATAATAGGTGTTAAATTTTACAAAATTATAGGTTATATGTCCCAGGGGGACAACACAATGGTTTAGACATTGACTCTTCTTTAGGAGGTCCAAATTTCAAACCACGACATGGACGAGTATGTGTGCAAAAGACTTTAATTGTTTAGATATGATTAAGACTCATGGTTTGATAAAGGTCTAGATAGATTTTAACTCTTCACTATCTTATTTTTAAAGGTTTTAAATATACTCAGTAAGAAAATATGATGGAGAACCATGCGTTTAGATCATTTCCACCAAAAAATTATATTGATAAAGATAATCTTAAACCTTTTAAGTTTGTGTTAAGTATTATTTATTTAGTAGGTAGTAAACGAGGTTTTTAAAAGGTCCTCAAACTTTTTACAAAGTAAATGCTAATGTTTTCAAATACTAATGAATAGGAAATAGATATTGAGCTTTCCTATCCAAGGGAAAAAAAAAACACATATACTAAATAAAAAATGGAAGAACCGAGAAGAAGAATAAGATAAGAAAAGTAAAGGAGAACTAAGAGAAAACCAGACCCTTTGCATTCCTTAACTTCATCATTCTTGATATTTGAAGTTGAGTATTGAGATGGTTATGGTGTTCTCTTAGTTCTTTTCTTTTACTCTTGGTTATCCTATTTTTTATTTAAGATATGTGTTTGTTTTCTGCTCCCTTGGGTGGGATAGTTCCATGTATGTTTCTTTTTGGTTTAATATTTAGAAGCTTTGGCTTTTGGTTTGTAAAAGGTTCAAGGATCCTTTTCAAAACCTCTTCTACTACCTAATAAAAAATAAAATAAAAAACATTAATACAAATTTAAAGGGTCTAAGTTTATCTTTATCAACCCAATTTAATGGTGCAATGACCTAAATAGAATGTTCTTCATCATATTCTCTTACCCAACATATTGAAAATATTTTAAAAAATAAAGGTTTGTGTTAGGTTTTATTTTAGTTTTTATGGCTTAATATCAAAATAATATGTGTTAAATTTTATAAAATTATAGGTTATATGTCCTAGGGGATAACACAATCATTCAAAATTTGGCTCTTCTTTTGGATGTCCAAGCTTCAAACCACGACATGGACAAGTTTGTGTGGGAAATATTTTAATGGTTTAGATATGATTAAGATTCATGATTTGATAAAGGTCTAGATAGAATTTAACTCTTCACTATATTATTTTTTAAAGGTTTTAAATATTCTCAGTAATAAAATATGATGAAGAACCGTGTATTTAGGTCATTTTCACCAACAAATTGTTTTGATAAATATAAGCTTAGACCTTTTAAATTTGTGTTAAGTATTTTTTACTTAGTAGGTAGTAGAACAGATTTTGAAAGGGTCCTCGAAATGTTTACAAACTAGATGTTGAAGTTTCCAAAGATTAAAACAATAGGAAATAGATATTGAAATTTCCCATCCAAGGGAAAAAAAACAAACACATATCCTAAATAAAAAATAGATGAACCGAGAAGAAGAAGAAAAGAAGAAAAGGAAAGGATAACTAAGAGAACACTAGAACATTTGCATTCCTTAACCTCATCATTCTTGATATTTGAAGTTGAGGATTGAAATGGTTATAGTGTTCTCTTAGGTATTTTTTTCTTTTCCTCTTGGTTCTCCTATTTTTTATTTAAGATATGTGTTTTTTTTCTCCCTTGGGTGGGATAGTTCCATGTATGTTTCTTTTTGGTTTAATATTTAGAAGCTTTCACTTCTAGTTTGTAAAAGAACCAAGGACCCTTTTCAAAACCTCTTCTACTACCTAATATAAAAATAAAATATATTATTACAAATATAAAGGATCTAAGCTTATCTTTATAAATCCAATTAGCTTGTGAAATGACCTAAATATATAATTGTTTATCATATTCTCTTACTCAGCATATTGACAATATTTAAAAATTAAATGTTTTGTGTTAGTTTTTTTTATAGTTTTTATGGCTTAATATAAAAAATAAAATGTGTTAATGTTTACCAAATTATAGGTTATATGTCCCAAGGGGACAACACAATGGTTTAGATTTTGCTTTCTTTTGGAGGTCCAAAGTTCAAACCATGACATGGGCAAGTGTATGTAGGAAAGATGTTACTCGTTTAGATATGATTAAGACTCATAGTTTGATAAAGTTCTAGATAAAATTTAACACTTCACTATCTTATTTTTTAAATGTTTTCAATATACTCAGTAAGAAAATATGAAGAAGAACCATGTGTTTAGGTCATTTCGACCAACAAATTGTCTTGATAAAGATAATATTAGACCTTTTAAATTTGTGTTAAGTATTATTTATTTAGTAGGTAGTAGAAGAGGTTTTGAAAGGGTCCTCAAAATTTTTACAAAATAGATTCTAAAGACTAAACAAATAGAAAATAGATATTGAGCTTTCCCATCCAAGGGAACAAAAAACAAACACTTATCGTAAATAAAAAATAGAAGAACCGAGAAGAAGAAGAAGAAAATAAAAGGAAAGGAGAACTAAGAGAAGACCAATATATTTTCATTCCTTAACTTCATCATTCTTGATATTTGAAATTGAGGATTGAGATGGTTATGGTGTTCTCTTAGTTCTTCTTTCCTTTTCCTCTTGGTTCTCCTAATTTTTTTTAAGAAATGTGTTTGTTTTTTGCTCCCTTGGGTGAGATAGTTCAATGTATATTTATTTTTGGTTTAATATTTAGAAGCTTTAACTTTTGGTTTGTAAAAGGTTCAAGGACCCTTTTCAAAACCTCATATACTACCTAATAAAAAATAAAATAAACTAAAAATTAATACAAATTTAAATGGTCTAAGCTTATCTTTATCAACCCAATTTTTTAGTGCAATGAACTAAATACATCGTTATTCATCATATTATCTTACCTAGTATATTGAAAGTCTTTAAAAAATTAACTTGTAACATCTAAAAAGGCTCACACCTAATATTGAATCTACTAAAAATTGAGAATTGATATCTTCTCTTTTTTATCATTCTAGAGTTAATTCCTTTATCTTATTTGATTCCTTTTTATATAGGTAATTCCTTTATCGTTATTGTTCTCTTATTAACCAATATAAATCTTCCTTCCTTCTAATCTATATTATAACTTCTATCAAAAAATCCCATAACAATGATTTTTTCATGTAGTAGTGCACAATGGCTAATCCAATTTGCAAATATGTAGTGGGATTCATATTGATAGTAGCAATGGTGATTCTTTGTGGCTCTTATACCACTGTTATATTTTGATGAGTAAATACTCAAAATAATATTGACTCAAGATCAATAATACAAGATCAATAAATAATATTCTCTTACTTACCAAAAAAAAAAAAGATATTACAATATGAAATATATAATAATGTTGATCAAGCTAGCATATAAACTTAGAATCAACCATATAATAACTCAAAGAATGCTAATGATAAATTCTCAAATGTACTAATAAATATGTATTGAATGAAGAGTTCAAAATAGTTCATACTACTAAAGAGCAAAAAAATGGTGTACCTAGCAAATGAAATTGAAATGCATCTAATGTTCTATTTAAACATTTAAAGTAGGCAATAAAGTAAGCAAGTAAATGACAAATAAGTTAGTAAAAAGGGGGGTTATCTTTGTATTTATTCATTTTTCAAATAGGAGGTTACAATAAATCCCCTTTAGGGATTTCAATTTGATACAATTTAAATTACAAATTTGAAAGATCCAATCCCTCTGTGAACTTATGGCACTCTTTCAATGTTCCTCTTGGACTCATAATGAAGAGCGGGCTTGCATTACCGTTGTTTTGAGCTATATTTATTCAAATACTTAGCTCCTTCCACATACGCTGAAATATTTATACCTACATATAAGGAATTGAAATACGTTAATAGCATATGCATATTATGATAAAATCCATGAAATGCATGCAATATTGAATATAAAAAGTATAATTGACAGGTCTAAACTGCTCCAAATGACATGAAAACTTAGCATAATGTATATTATGTGATTTTGTAATGATCTAGGTAAAAATTGAAGTGATATTATGAGCATAACTTGTGGCCATTCCTTGGTGGGCCAATTAGTACTATAATCACAAAAACCTTAATTAACAATTCAAAACCACTCCAAACTTAACCAAAATTGAGTATGATGCTATTAAATTAATATAAAATAAAATTAATTCAAAATTGTGGGCCAATTCATGGCCATTATTAAGAGTTCCAATTGGGACTGTTAATCATCCCAATTGGGGATGACCACAAAATAGGGTGGATTTTTCCACCAATTCCACTTGGACCTGGTCTAGCATCCTCCTAGAGGTATTATCATCAAATTTTGTAAATTAAATCACTAGAATTTTTGGGTTTTGAATAGGATTTGCGTATTTGGGAATGCCTTTAAAAAACCTTTGATTTATGAGGTTTCCAAGGGCAGATACAAGATTAAAATGTGAGGGAAAATCTTGGTAGCACTTTGTTGTCAATGCTTATAAAGGTCTCTCTCTAAAATTGAGTGAAAACACTCCAATTTATAGCGCAAGATGACAATGGGATAAAATACACAAGTTTTGTCATGCAAAGTTGGTGCCGCAACTTGTCAACACCTTTGCCATGCATAGGGTAGAAGAGGCTTCATATTTGGGCCTCAAATTTATAGTACCTAATGGGCATGATAATATTCCAATCTATCATGATTGATTGGATGGAATACATGGCCAAATTGATTGCCATTTATCCTACCCTTGACATTTTTGAGGTCATGGAGCATGGTCATCCCATCCAAGTATGGTTCCTTGTGGATTTACCTGGGTGGGATGACCATGAACTATGGTCGTCCTAGGGTGGGATGACCATGCCTACATGGCCAAAAACCTCCTAAAAGTGGGGTACACCTTTCCAAAAGTGGTTAGGACCCCTAATTAACCATTAAGGGTTTCTCAATGGGGCTATATGGTATTGATAAGAGTGGCACCTTGGAAGTCTTATTCGATTTACATGATTTTAGTGTCTACAGATGTCCCTTTTTGAGATGTATTGTATGAAATAGAGCATGAAGTAAAACTAGAAGACTAAAGAATTAAATTATTAAGGTTATTCATTAATATAACCAAATTTAGATGTCTCCATTATGTAAAGAGCATAAATTCTTGTAATTCTTGCTTTTGACATAATCGAAGGATTGATTTTTGGTATACCCTTTCAGCCACCTTTCAAAGGTACTTTTGGGGCTTTAGGGTATACTTGGTCTTGGTTCCTTGTTTCACTTATAATAATTTTTATAGGTAAATTCCCAAGGTTTCAAGGAGACCAAGACTTTGTTTTGTTGAATTTGCTAAATTATTTTCCCCAATGTAGGCTTGAAAATTTATCTTTGGCAATGATTCTTTTGAATATATGCAAATTGCACTTTTAAGTGTTTAAGTGTTGATTTGATTGTGAATTCATTATTATGACTAACTACTTAAGGGATGAGATGATGAGGGAATGATAAATGATGAAATAAATGAGTCGCTTGACCTATATGACTTGATTGAAATAATCATCAATTTTAGACATTATAAGATTTATCAATTTTGTGAGGATTTTGATGGTTTTGTTGATTATCATGGAAGAAAGACTAAATACCTCATTCTCATTGATTAGTCCAATTTAAATGGCCTTATTAGGGATTTAATTAAAGAATTTTTAATTCGTCCAAGAAAACTTTGATTTCAATCTTGATCCTTTGTGAATTTTACCAATTTGACCTGTTTTTGGTGGTTTTTAGGCCATTTTATTAGATGTATGCAATGCTTATGTTTGCTTTATTGATGCTTTTATGGGTTCTTATCATGTATACATGTATTTTAATACAATGTGAGTTGATTATATGTATATGTACATATGCAAAATTAAATGGATGGTTTTTTAATATTTACTAATGAGATATGAATACTATTTGATATACTAGATGCTAGCACCATAGACTGTACAAAATTTATCTCATCATTTGAATGTTATCATGACACTATGTAATGGATTATGTAAACGTAATGTAATAAACATATGATAACATGATATGACATGAAAGGAATAATATAATATTATATGATGCTTTTGGTATTTTTAGGAGACTCAAACACTCTAGTTACGTCATAAAAAGTCGTATATTAACCATGCAAGACTTTTTGGTAAAGTATAAGTCTTCTAGGATGACCAAGATATTCAACATCCATGTGAGTGCATGTAAATTTATTGCTATGATACCACATAAAGTTACCCGAGTGCCAAACAGGATTGATGCAGCTCATCTATACTAAATATCACCCTATGAGTATCATTATCCTAAGCTTTGTTTGTAGTTGGATTAGACCACTAGGCAATACAGGCTACCAAAAGCTAGCTCATCCACATGCAAAAATTGATCTTGTACAAAAGCATGTTTCTTATATGATAAACATATCACCATGCATAAGGATACTATCATTGCCAAGCAAGCTTGATGCCACCCAACCTTTAATGAGGATAACCATATGGTTATCAATATGCTGAGAATTCCAGGGATTCATGTTTAATATTATCTTATTTTATTTTATCTTTAAATTTCTCAAGGGATTTCTTTATTTTTATTTTGGTGAGAAAAGTATTTTTGTAGTGGTGAGAACCACTGTTTAATTTTAATTTTTACTTTTGCTAATGGTGATAACCACTTTTTTGTTTGCATATTGTTAAGTGGTAAAAACCATTATTTATTTTTTACTTTTGGATACTTACCCCAATTTGGCATGAAGCAAGAAATTTTAATTGTTTTGGGTAAGGAGGAGCTTGTACTTTTATCAATTCTCATCATTTTTTAACCATTCATACAAGGGGATGAGCGAGGTAAATTTTTTTCTTAAGGTAACATGGACCTCTTTGTAGGTTTCATATTTTCTTGTGCAATACTTGAATTTATTAATGTGAAAATGTGTTTGGGATTTTGACATATACAAGGTACAATCGAAGCAAGACTCTACCTTCTAAAAATCAAGATATCTTTCTACCAAATTTGAAATTAAAACTAGAAATGGTTGAGTGACCAAAAATCCTAAATATGTATTATAACCAATGGCTAAGTGAAGGGAAACAGACACATAGTATGGAATGTGGATGGAAATGATAATTAAAATGTAGATGAGTATTAATAATGACTTTTGACAAAGTTGATTTTGAATGATGGCTGGTGGACAGACCTGGTGAAAGACATATATGATCAATTCTAAAATGCAAAATTCCATGATGTGTATGCCTAATGCAAGTGAGTGTACAATGCAACTATATGAAATGCAATGTAATGCAATATTTTTGCATTTTTGATGTTTTAATGATGTTTTTGGATTTTGATACATATATGGATATACATTTGACCAATGGACTTAACGGATCCTATTGGGTCTTTTTGGGTGACCAAAGAGTTTATAGATAACTTTGAGGTATTTTAGGGTGACAAAAGGGGTTGTAGATACCTTTTGAACATTTTAGAGTGACCAAAGGGATCGTAGACACCTTTGGAGAATTTCAAGATGACCAAAGGGATCATAGACACCTTTTGACCATTTTAGGGTGACTAAATGGAACGTAGATACCTTTTGAGCATTTTAGAGTGACAAAAGAGATCATAGAAATGTTTATAGTGTTTTAGGGTGACCAAAGGGCTTATATATGCCTTTGGAGCATTTTAGGATGACCAAAGAGTTAGTAGACACCTTTAGAGCATTTTAGGGTGACCAAAATTATTGTAGATACCTTTGGAGCATTATAGGGTGACCAAAGGGATCGTAGACATCTTTGGAGTGTTTTAGGATGACCAAAAGGATCGTATATATATTTGGAGTTTTTTAGGATGACCAAATGTATTGTAGACACCTTTGAAGTATTTTAGGGTGACAAAAGGGATTGTAAACATATTTGGAGCATTTTAGAGTTACCAAAGGGATCGTATATACCTTTGGAACATTTTAGCATGACCAAAGGGTTTGTAGACACCATTGGAGTGTTTTAGGGTGGCCAAATGGATTTTAGATATCTTTGGAGTATTTTAGGGTGACCAAAGAGTTTTTAGACACCTTTGGAGTGTTTTAGGATAACCAAAGAGATCATAGATATCTTTGGAGTGTTTTGAAACTTTGATTACTTTGTTATTTTAGGAGTAAGGTGCAATACCTTATCTAACCCCAATGTGCATTATACTTGATGTACTATGATTTGCGTGGCTAGAGGGAGTAGTAGAAACCAACCCCCTTGTTGTAATGTGTAATTTTTGAAGTGTCAATGTCCCACTGAGACAAGACGAGTGAAGGTGAAACCTTGGATGATGTCATAGGTTGCATATATTTATCTTGATATTCTTGTTTCTCTATTACAACATTTATCATTCCAAAAAACTCTTGGATATGTAGATTAGTGTGCACCTAATTAGGTTGTTTGATATAATAAGCAAGTATTGTGTTTACTTCATGTGTAGGCAAGGGGTCTTGAAAGACTCCCATCTAAAGTTATTATCTCTTGATCATATCCTAAAATAACTCTCTAAAGGTGTAACATGTATGGATGTCATGACCCATTTGTCAATGGTAAACAAAATATGTGCTTTGCTTGTGCATATTTGATCTACGCTTATTAGGTTTTAATAGATGAATCTTATGAAGCATGATTGCTTGTGCCTCATACAATTGATTGAAGATCGATGCTAAGGATTTTCACAAAGGAGTAAATGTGTGATTTTGATGGCATTTTTGCCTCTACCCTAGGTTATGTTGATACTTTACAGTGGACTACATAGTAGGTGGAAGGTGATGAGCTTGATCTTCGAGTGGCGAAAGCTATCACCAGATAGGATGTTGCACTGGGAACATATGTATATAGAAATCTTCTTCATCATCCAATGGGATGACCTACTCATATTCCTGATTTGAACTAGGGTAATTGATGGATGCTATACCATAGTCTAATTCATCATCCATTTTCCATTCATGAGGAGGACCTTGATCCTCTTCCTCACTATCATATGGAATGGTATGTGAACCTTTACCCACTTCTTCAGATTGGGTGAAATCATAAGATAACCCTTGTCTATCATATTGATCTATCTTGGGTGAAATCACAAGATAACCCTTGAAATCATAAGATAACTCAATTTTTTTGTCTACCTAGGGTTTTTTCCTAAGTTTTCATGAAGTCATAAGACAAAAATTCATGCATAATGACATACCTTTAATTAGGGTTTTCATTTTTACAATTGAACAACAAACTACAAAAGCAGCCATAAATAAATTGCGGTATTAAAAATTGTAACAACAAAATACAAGCAATAACGAGGAGGATCACTTACCGGTCTTGCTTCGACTCTGCCGCTCAATCCGGTGCATGAAATCATAGTATCAAGAGAAATTCGATAGTGCTTTGCTTCACAGAATTCACCCCCTCCTCCTCAGAGCTCCAAATCGCCAGAAAAAACCAATGAAAATGAGCCCAAAACTCAGTTTTGGCCTTTAAATAGGATTTTTGAGCCTATAATCATTCCTCCCAGGGACGAATACTCAATTGGTATTTGTCCCACCCAGGAATGAATAAAGAGAAAAAATTTCAAAAAATAGCAAAAATTGCACAAAATGACCCAAAAACAAACAATAAACTTGCTCGATGAAAGTGCTTTTGCACTTGACATTCTTGGCATGCAAAACTAATATTGGGGTAACAAATCATCACTATCCTACTCCCTAAGAAGGATACCATAGCCGGACCACTCCACAAGAAGATGGATTTTTGCCAATTTTAGCCCCGAAAAGCATCACCAAAATGGTTAACACCCACCAAAAATAGGTCTAAATGTTGGGAGACTGCGTGCACTTTCAGCGATAAAAATCTGAAGGCACCCTTAGATAAGTCATCTTGGGTCAAACGACTCATCGCTTTTCTCATGCAGGTCATTCCCTCATCGATTCGTCGCTCGAGGGGGTAGTCACACTAAGTCACCAATCAAAAAATACACACCCAATCAAAGAAATGGCATGCATTCAAAGAATCATTGAAAAAGACAATCACACTCCTACTTGGGGCAGCATACAAGCAATAATCACAAAATGATCAAAAACTTGGTATTCATGAATCATGAACTCAAGGTTCCCACAGATAAAAGGTTGCGCCCTTTGCCTATTCATGACTGATCAATGTCCAATATCAAGTAACAACTCACCAAAAAAGGTTAACACTTGAATTGAGTTACTTCGCTTGTTAGAAGCAAGGATTCAAGAATGCATGCCATTTCCATACTTGGGGCATCAAAATTTGGTTAGGTTACTGATAAACCCTAATTATTAGTTCTTTGGTTATATATTTTTGCTCAGCATTGTGCCACGCACAATGCTTCCCAAAAAGGGGCATCATGTAGACACCAAAACAACACCAATCTAATTATGTGACTGCAAACACTGATCGCATTGACACACATAGCCCCAAGGGCAGCCCCCAGAGGTTAAACAATGGTCCTAACCACTCTCACAATAGTTTTGGAAGGTCAAAGGTCAATTTGGCACCTTCAGGCACTCTTCTCCATACTCATTCCACCCAAGGATGATTACAAATTGGTATTCACCCCACCCAGGGATGAATAGCAGTATTCGCTCCAGGGTGGGGCGAATAGCAGGTTTGACGGGAAAAAATTCAAATCTTGAAAAATGGCAGCTCAGATCCACCACTTAATTCTTCCTTCATTGCATGGGAGTGTGAGTGAGAATTTTCGAGTGTTAGAGGTAGTTACAAGGGCAGTCATGAAGCCCCTAATTAGGGAGGAATCTTCCCTCCCATGGAGAGGCATGATTGCCAAGTGGCGCCTCTGCATGCTCATCCAAAGAGACCATCAGGTCTATAAAATGGTGAGTCTTCTCACCCCAAAAAATATAGAGAAGAAGCATTTTGAAGCAATGAAGTGCTGTCATTTTATTTTCACACCCACACCCTTTTGAGTTGTGCCTTTCACATCCTTGATATCTTTTGGAAAGGAGGTCATAGGGTGGTTATTGGAAGCACAAATCCAAAACCAAAACCCAACATTTGGCCAAAATATCCCATCAAATTTTTCAAAAATACCCCACAAGAGGTTTTGGACCCATCCCAAGTGGATTGGTGCCGAAATCGGGCCCCAAACGGTGGGTGGCCTATCCCCGGGCGCCCCCCACACTACTACAGTCCTAATCGCCCCGCTCCGGAGTGATTGGAAATCTAGGGAAGATTTCCTTTTTGTCATTTTTTGCATTTAATTCTATGCTACTTAGATAGGTTGTCATTCAAATTTCATGTTGTTCTGAGCAATTTTGATCATGTTTCTATTATTTCTCGCTTTTGCTAACATGCAGGTAGCATCATCAAATTCCCTTTTATGGAGGCCAAATTGGGAAAATATGACCATCTGGGTCTTCCCAAAATACCCCCAATTAGCGAACCCCCAAATTTTCAAGTGATTTGGGGCTTCCCAGATGTGACATTTTGGACAGTACCTTTTTGGCATTATGTTCTAGGTCTATTCATCCCGCCCCGGAGCAAATACAAATCTATGGTGGATTTTCTTACTATTCCATTTTATGTGTTTTCTTTGTAATGTTTTTATGCCCTTGTCAAATTTTCAGTTCATTTGGATCCATTTTAGTTATCGTTTTATTTATATCTTGCATGCATTAATCGAAGGCGTGGGGATTGCATGTTTTATTTCACCCGTAGGTGCTACTGACTGTTTCTTGTTTCTTTGAACATAGTACCTGGACATTATAGGAGCAACAAGGAGTCAAGACTCATCAACGTAAGTAGCGGTGATGTTTGGTCCGCCCATTGTACATGTGGGCACGTGAAAGAAGGAATGACATCCATGGGTGTAACAAGAACGCATATTTAACGCTCCTAGCCCTTATAATGGGAGGAGGCGCATTGTAACCAGGTTCTAAAACATATCAATAAAAAGGGTTGTCTTCCTTATTGGATTTTTGTTTTGATTCGATTCATTCATGCTTTCCCTCTTTTCATGCACTTTCAATTCATAGGATTTAGCGTTAAGTTTAGTTCAGTTTGCATCGCACTTGGAGTTTCCTTTTTGCTTTCGTATCCTCGTGCTTTTACATGAACCTTTACATTCCTTAAATTCATCATTATTGATCTTTGAAGTTGAGGATTGATACGGTTATGGTGTTCTCTTAGTTCTTCTTTCCTTTTCCTCTTGGTTCTCCTATGTTTTATTTAAGATATATGTTTTTTATTTTCCCTTCGGTGAGATAGTTCCATGTACATTTGTTTTTGGTTTAATATTTAGAATTTTTAGCTTATGCTTTGTAAAAGTTTCAAGGACCCTTTTAAAAACCTCTTCTACTACCTAATAAAAAATAAAATAAAAAAAGTTTTACAAATTTAAAGTGTCTAAGATTATCTTTATCAACACAATTTCTCGGTGCAAAGACATAAATACAACGTTCTTCATCACATTCTCTTATCCAACATATTGAAAATCATTAAAAAAATAATGTTTTGTGTTAGGTTATATTTTTAGGTTTTATGGCTTAATATCAAAATAATAGGCGTTAAATTTTACAAAATTATAGGTTATATGTCCCAAGGGGACAACACAATGGTTTAGACATTGACTCTTCTTTAGGAGGTCCAAATTTCAAACCACGACATGGGCGAGTATGTGTGCAAAAGACTTTAATTGTTTAGATATGATTAAGACTCATGGTTTGATAAAGGTATAGATAGATTTTAACTCTTCACTATCTTATTTTTAAAGGTTTTAAATATACTCAGTAAGAAAATATGATGGAGAACCATGCGTTTAGATCATTTCCACCAACAAATTATATTGATAAAGATAAGCTTAGACCTTTTAATTTTGTGTTAAGTATTATTTATTTAGTAGGTAGTAAATGAGGTTTTTAAAAGGTCCTCAAACTTTTTACAAAGTAAATGCTAATGTTTTCAAATACTAATGAATAGGAAATAGATATTGAGCTTTCCTATCCAAGGGAAAAAAAAAACACATATACTAAATAAAAAATGGAAGAACCGAGAAGAAGAATAAGAGAAGAAAAGTAAAGGAGAACTAAGAGAAAACCAAACCCTTTGCATTCCTTAACTTCATCATTCTTGATATTTGAAGTTGAGTATTGAGACGGTTATGGTGTTCTCTTAGTTCTTTTCTTTTACTCTTGGTTATCCTATTTTTTATTTAAGATATGTGTTTGTTTTTTGCTCCCTTGGGTGGGATAGTTCCATGTATGTTTCTTTTTGGTTTAATCTTTAGAAGCTTTGGCTTTTGGTTTGTAAAAGGTTCAAGGATCCTCTTCAAAACCTCTTCTACTACCTAATAAAATATAAAATAAAAAACATTAATACAAATTTAAAGGGTCTAAGTTTATCTTTATCAACCCAATTTAATGGTGCAATGACCTAAATATAATGTTCTTCATCATATTCTCTTAACCAACATATTGAAAATATTTTAAAAAATAAAGGTTTGTGTTAGGTTTTATTTTAGTTTTTATGGCTTAATATCAAAATAATATGTGTTAAAGTTTATAAAATTATAGGTTATATGTCCTAGGGGATAACACAATCATTCAGAATTTGGCTCTTCTTTTGGAGGTCCAAGCTTCAAACCACGACATGGACAAGTTTGTGTGGGAAATATTTTAATGGTTTAGATATGATTAAGATTCATGATTTGATAAAGGTCTAGATAGAATTTAACTCTTCACTATATTATTTTTTAAAGGTTTTCAATATTCTCAGTAATAAAATATGATGAAGAACCGTGTATTTAGGTCATTTTCACCAACAAATTGTTTTGATAAATATAAGCTTAGACCTTTTAAATTTGTGTTAAGTATTTTTTACTTAGTAGGTAGTAGAAGAGATTTTGAAAGGGTCCTCGAAATGTTTACAAACTAGATGCCAAAGTTTCCAAAGATTAAAACAATAGGAAATAGATATTGAAATTTCCCATCCAAGGGAAAAAAAACAAACACATATCCTAAATAAAAAATAGATGAACCGAGAAGAAGAAGAAAAGAAGAAAAGGAAAGGATAACTAAGAGAACACTAGAACATTTGCATCCCTTAACCACATCATTCTTGATCTTTGAAGTTGAGGATTGAATCGGTTATAGTGTTCTCTTAGGTCTTTTTTTCTTTTCCTCTTGGTTCTCCTATTTTTTATTTAAGATATGTGTTTTTTTTCTCCCTTGGGTAGGATAGTTCCATGTATGTTTCTTTTTGGTTTAATCTTTAGAAGCTTTCACTTCTAGTTTGTAAAAGAACCAAGGACCCTTTTCAAAACCTCTTCTACTACCTAATATAAAAATAAAATATATTATTACAAATATAAAGGATCTAAGCTTATCTTTATAAATCCAATTAGCTTGTGAAATGATCTAAATATATAATTGTTTATCATATTCTCTTACTCAGCATATTGACAATATTTAAAAATTAAATGTTTTGTGTTAGTTTTTTTTATAGTTTTTATGGCTTAATGTAAAAAATAAAATGTGTTAATGTTTACCAAATTATAGGTTATATGTCCCAGGGGGACAACACAATGGTTTAGATTTTGCCTTCTTTTGGAGGTCCAAAGTTCAAACCACGACATGGGCAAGTGTATGTGGGAAAGATTGTATACTCGTTTAGATATGATTAAGACTCATAGTTTGATAAAGGTCTAGATAGAATTTAACACTTCACTATCTTATTTTTTAAATGTTTTCAATATACTCAGTAAGAAAATATGAAGAAGAACCATGTGTTTAGGTCATTTCGACCAACAAATTGTCTTGATAAAGATAAGATTAGACCTTTTAAATTTGTGTTAAGTATTATTTATTTAGTAGGTAGTAGAAGAGGTTTTGAAAGGGTCCTCAAAATTTTTACAAAATAGATTCTAAAGACTAAACAAATAGAAAATAGATATTGAGATTTCCCATCCAAGGGAACAAAAAACAAACACTTATCGTAAATAAAAAATAGAAGAACCGAGAAGAAGAAGAAGAAAATAAAAGGAAAGGAGAACTAAGAGAACACCAATATCTTTTCATTCCTTAACTTCATCATTCTTGATATTTGAAATTGAGGATTGAGATGGTTATGGTGTTCTCTTAGTTCTTCTTTCCTTTTCCTCTTGGTTCTCCTAATTTTTTTTAAGAAATGTGTTTGTTTTTTGCTCCCTTGGGTGAGATAGTTCAATGTATATTTATTTTTGGTTTAATATTTAGAAGCTTTAACTTTTGGTTTGTAAAAGGTTCAAGGACCCTTTTCAAAACCTCATATACTACCTAATAAAAAATAAAATAAAATAAAAATTAATACAAATTTAAAGGGTCTAAGATTATCTTTATCAACCCAATTTTTTAGTGCAATGAACTAAATACATCGTTATTCATCATATTATCTTACCTAGTATATTGAAAATCTTTAAAAAATTAACGTGTAACATCTAAAAAGGCTCACACCTAATATTGAATCTACTGAAAACAATGTAAATAGGCATACACGAATTGGAAAATAATGAAAAGAAGAAAATAAAAAGATCTTTTATTAATTTCAAATCAATTCAAGTTACAAATCCATCCCTCTTAGGGTAGGTGCATTTCAAATACCTTTCAAAATGACAAACTACTTCAAGGTATCGATGACCTTCTCCACGATTAGAGGCATTTGATGCCTTGCATATCAAAACCCTGTTAGTCCTGCGTACAATAAAAAATAAGAAGCATCAGTGATAAATGATGCCTCTCTTGATGAGGCTTTTTGAGGAAAGTGTGTACAAAGATGATATTACTAGAATATAATAAAGAGTGCAAGAAAACTAATAAACCTATGAGAAACATGAAAATATGCTATGAAACATGTCATAGAAAAGCATATGCAACTATCTAATAGCCTAATTATCAATTTAAAATCATGGAAGCATGAAAAATATCCATTATTATCCTAGTTAATATATTGAAATCCATCAACTAAAAAAGCTAATTATACCCATCAAAAGTCTCTAAGAATACAATAAAATCTAAATTACGCTTAATCTACTACCATTAACAATTCCTACTATGAGAAAATAAGGGAATTAGTGATACTACACTGACTATGGCTCTGTGATGTGGTGAGCACTGTTAATCATGACTGGAAGTCATGACAAGTCTTGATGTGTGCTTATCCTCAAATCCAAGGGCTAGATCTATAAATTCTCTTACCAAATTTATGGTCAAGGGTCACCTCTGTGTCCTCTAATAAATTTGGTGGTTGAACTACTCTGATTATGCATGAAATGGGTGTATTTACATTTCTTGATTCTCTTAACCTCCTAGGACTTCCATGTCTATAATTGCAATTTCAATATCTCAAATTGGGGCAATAAAGTAATGTCATAATGCAATTATGTGGATTCTGAATTCGACAGGGCTTCATTGCTCAAATTCTCCTATGCATCTCTATTTTTTCCCATTTTGTATGGGGATCTTATAGCACCTTGAAGGGCTATGTCCTAGATTCATGGAGAAGCCAATATCAAGAATGGGTAGTTGAGTTTTTTGGATGGAAAGATACAGAACCTTCCTCACTCAAAATGCTCAAATCCACAACCAAATGACCATTGGAACCAACTTTGAATTGGTCAAAGGTCAACTAATTTTGGGGTTTGACCGTGATCAGCTCTTCTAACTATGGGTGTCAAAAATGGCTAGCACTGACTAGGTAAAGGTGCCAAAATGAGTGGTTAAAATCACTTCTATACCTTGGTATCTGTCCAAGTTCTTTCATATGACATTCTAACATGTTCCATATGAGTAGTCGCCTTGACATGACATGTTTTAGGTGTCTACAGATATCCCTTTTGAGATGTGTTATGAGATCAAACAACATTGAGTAAAAATAGACCTCCTAAAATGATGATGTATGTTGGATGATGATCATTAGTCTGATCAACATTAGATGCCCTAGGTCTAGCAAAAGGATGCACATCCTAGAAACATTGCTTCCAACAAGATGGAAGGCTTAAATTTTCAAAGTTTTTGTAAGCTGCATCGACGATCAAGTATATTTAGTGCTATTATAGGATTTTGTGCCATATAGATCCAAAAGGAGGAGAGCTACTAACTGAACTATCATATTTGCTCTTTTTCTCAGAAGAGGGTAAGCTTATGATAGTCATTGGCAATGATTCCTAAGACAAAAGTAATTTTGACAAGATCTAGGGATCTACGATCAAGGGATCTTATGTTGACTTTGATTTATGATTATGATATAATGACTACCCCTCAAGTGATGAGTCGATGAGGGTAATGTCAATTAAATGAAGTGACTTATCACTTGACCACTATGAATGATGCTAAATGATTGAATGTTTAGCATTAGAATACTTGGCAGGGCCTAATTAGCTATGATTCCAATTGTTAAAGGGTATTGTGTATTTCTATCCCGTGGAGCAGTCTAGCTATGAAAGCCTTCTTATGGAATTGAAACAATAGCAATTGCAATTAGACACACGTTCAATAATATCATCGATGATCTGCTAAAAAATATCATAGAAAAAGTGATATGGTTGATTCATCCCCATGGAGCGATACAACCTTTAAGGTCTTCTTCATGTTTAAAATGAAGTATACCAGTGCTACGATGACACATTTACTCCAAATGTCCTTATGGTAATTTACTCAATCTATAGGATTGCGTGGATTGCAAGTCGCTACAACCACCAAGTGTATAGGGTAATTTACTAGGTATGAGGTGCATTTGGTTTTTTAGTTGATCTAATTTTTTATAATTTTTTAATGTTTTTGGCATTTTTGGTCATATGGATATTTTTAATTTATCATTTTTTAGCTTCTCATGCTGGGATTTTGGAGCATTTATTGTGGGTTTCTAGCTGCGGTTGAAAATAGTGGGTGGATTTTAAAATTTTTCTAGCCACGACTAATGACAACAGGTGGCAAACCCTAGTTTGGTGCCCATGGGTGCCAACTACGGTTAGGTGAAAAATAGAAAATATTTAACATTTTTCCTATCATTTTCGACGTCATTATCAACCTGACAACTCGTGTGACTTGAGAGCTTTGGGAGGCAATCCAAAAATTCTGACATGGAACGCTGCTAAAAACTCGACCTCACTACCACCAAGAATGATGGCAGCTCAACCTGGAGGAGCGGATGCGACTAACGTAGAAGCACACTAAACCCTAGACCATTTTATTTATTTCACTAGTTTAAAATTAACCACACTATGTAATGGGCTAAATGAACCTCATTAAACTATCGATAATGAACCTCACCCTAGCCCTAGTTAGGTTTAGCTGAGGTTAGCTTAAGGGGAGGGTAAAAAATTTATTTTTTATGTTGGGGTTTTTCTTTGTTTTTATTTATTTTTGTTGTTTTGTTTTTATGTGTGGGAGGGAAAAATTTTGTTTTTCTTGTTTTTATTTTATTATTTTTTTCTATTTTCTAAGGATATAGGGATAAGTAATGACTTAAAAAATGTCATCCCTACTAGTCACGGCTAGCAGGAGTAGTCTCCAATTGACAAATTTGGGGTCACGACTGTTAGTCATGGCAGGATTCAAATTCTAACAGTCATATTTTTGACTGCCTCCCTGACCACAAATTTGAGCCATGATTCACAATATTAGCATCATTTTTTAATTTTTCTAAATTTTATGAGGATTTAATTGATTTTTTTTATTTTTGAAGTGCATTTTTCCATTGTTTTTGTATTTTAAAATTTTTACTCTTTTGTTTGTCATTATTAGATTGTTTTTGATAGGTTTTAATTTATTTTGCCTTACTATTATTTATGTTAGACCTTACCTGCAAGGGTGAGGTAATTTGAGATACTTTGTAACTTGTGTGGCACCCTCTCTTAGGCGAACCAGGAGTGGTTCAAGGCTATGGGATTTGACTATGTTTTACGCCTCCCAACTATCATGGCCAACCATACCTATATGACTGCATTGGCTTGATGTTAGAATGCATAAACAAATACCTTTCACCTACTGATAGGTGAGATGACAATGACCTTGAAGGATGTCTACCATATCTTTCGTATCCCTCTGGATGGCAAGGCCATCACATAATTGCCGACTAAGGTGAAGAGGACTGTATTCTCTCAAACATTTGGCCATCATAGCGTGGAGGTAGAGTGAGACTAGAACCATGGAGGGGTCTACATTTAGTATTGGTATGCACATCAGGTTTTCACTAAGCGAGCAACCATATTCATGACCCTGATCATGCAAGTCATCCTGCTCGACTCTTCTAGTATGAGGTTCCCTTGGAACCTCCTATCAAGGAATTTGGACATCCTTATGAGCCTTGTAGATCATCCTATGATCTTGTCCTGGGGTAGTGCATTGTTAGCACAACTCTATAATGAGTTGTAGCAGATTACCTAGAGGATCAGAGTTTGTATCGGATGTAGTTTATTACTATCGATTTTTAAATGGTAGTATATCAATATTGGGCATCCTACTAACCTACCACTAGATATTAAAACTATTGAGGAGAGGCATCAGTGTTATGTTGCATGTTGGTATCGTGAGCAGGAGGGGTTTAGGATATAATCACATACAAGGGACCTAATGCACTATATAGGATGGTTTGCAACACTACATGTAAATAAAATAGAGTGGCACCCCTACTTAGACCGCCCTTCATTATGGGAGGTCAATGATCAACTAAATCAAGCATGTAGGGACATATGGCTCCTTGAACGTAAGTCCAAGGTACAAGAGTTCTTCTACTACTCTCACATCCTGAGACAATTTGGTATCAGGCAGGATATACCAGATCTACCAACCATCTACAGTCACCTCCACCTAGAGAGGGACTAATCTGGTCTAGGATTACTCCACTGGGTGAGGAGGATGATGACTTTCAAGAGTGAGCATAGATATATGCAAGGACCACTCCTAACTATGACATATGGTGGATACTTTGAGTATGGTGAGGTAAGGGCCCTTTAGGGAGGGTCTTATATGATGCAACAAATTGCAGCAAGGGTGTAGAGGTATATCCTATAGGGCACTGAGTTTGATATAGGATTGAGGATGATGATATGAGGTAGCAATAGAGGAGGCACCACCAGTTGAGGAGGAGGACGATGCTCTAGAGGAAGATGAGGTAGCCCTAGATAGCAATATTGGTTAGCTCAGGGCCCATATTACCAACCTACAGACTCAGGTAGGCTCTCTATAGATGTAGCTACTACATTGAGATACCACCATTGCCACTCTTAAGGCAATAGTGGGGGATATCCATTCTAGACTAACAATAAGGTAGACTCAGTGGTGTAGCTATAAGGAGGAGAAGACCACCTTAGAGGTGAAGGTTATGACTATAGAGACATAGATACAATGACTTACAAGGTAGCATACTCTTCTACAGTCTTAGGTTGACATGATGATGACATAGATTATTTTACTCAGGTCTAGGAGTGGATCTCCCTCATCATCACAGGTGGCTCTAGAGCCTCTAGTTGTTGTAGTAGTATTAATAGTTTTAGTAGTATAGGTATCAGTAGAGTTGGACATGGTGTTGCAGAACAAGATACTGATGGCTCTTATTCAGTTTTTAGATCTAAGATAGCTCTTTAGATATTGCATACATATCTACCTTGAGAGGAGTGATCGTGCTAATCGACGATGAGATTATTGATAGGTCTGAGGCTACAGGATCTCATAGGACTCACACTCAAATGATAGGATAGTCCTTAGCCAACTCTAGTTGTAGATCACATAGATCAGAGAGGACTTCAGGTGCCAGCTCATGGAGGACTCATAGGGAGGATGGCGGCAAGGGCAGAGCCTCTCAGGCTAGGGACGCAGGCCCTGGGTAGTATAGATATATGATAGTTATTGTATCATTTTTATGTCTAAGGTCAAGGACCTACACAGTTGTAGCCTACGAGATTTTAAACATATGCAGACATACTCTACATGTATATTTTTTTATACATACATATATATATGTGATCAGACTTTTAAGACTTATTATATGTGTAGTTGTTTTTTATTATTTGTTTTATGTTTATGAGATGCATATGAATGTAGTTCTGATATCATGTTTTACTTTATGCTATATGATGTGATTGATTAATGATATGCATTGGATAGCTATGTGATGTATGATGTGACACAATGGTATGTATGTGTAGACAAAATATTTATGATGAATGTTCATGAATGCAATGTTTACTATTAAATGCATGTTTTAATTTACAATACTTGTATGTCCTTGAACTTATGATATTATCACATGATTTATTTCATGTATGTAGTTGCATAATTTTTTTGATGATGATGTTGTACTGTAATTGGATGTGTATGATTTAATTATTTAAATAAAAATGTATAAATGCAGTATGAATTTACCAGTCTACTGGATGACACCATAAGATGTATGACAATAATGTACTATTTTTTTTGTATTTCATTATGATAATTGATTATTGGACTCACATGTGTGAGATGCGCAGATGTATTATTTTATGTTCTTGAGTTGTTGTAAATTACAAAAATATGGATAATATAGTCAGTGGTCGTTTAAATATCATTTTTGACATCTACCCAATATCTAACATATACATTGTGGATGTTCTAATATATAATTTTTTATAGAAAAAATTGTTATTTGATGATTGTAATTTGGTTGATTGTTGATATTTGGAAATTTTTGAGGTTTTCCATGAAACTCAAACACCCTAGTTGATAGATCAAAAATTGTACACTGACCATACTAGACTTTTGAAAAATAAGGCTTTCGCTCGGATAAGCCCTAATTTTTCATAATACCCATGTGTGCAAATGAGTGTATTAGATAAAATATAAGCATACCCCAGTGCTAGGCAAGATTTATTCAGCCCATTACTGTATTGGGTATCCTCAAATTTCTATTCAATCCTAAATTTGGATTTCAGTTGGATTAGACTACTAGGCAATACAGGACACCTGAAGCTAGCTCTTTTACATTCAAACATTGGTCTACATACAAGAAATATGCTAATGTATCAGATATATTATCATAAGTAAGGTACAATAGTGTTGGCAATTCTAGGGATTCAAGCTCACCCCCTTAATTTCTTTAGTTTATCGAGATACTTGCTCATATAAAGTGATGATAATAACTATTTATTTTTTACTCTCTTAGTGATAATAATAACTATTTATTTTGTACTCTCTTATATTTTGAGCAAGGGATTTGATACTAAATTTATTTTCTTTGTGCAACTAGATTTTGATCTATTTTAGAATTTGACTTTGAGATATCAATCTGGGATATTACTCCTTCATTTGTAAGCATGGGATTTGTATGCATAGGGAGTAAACTTGTCCTTTTGTCAATCACCAATATTTATCATACCGTCCACACAAGGGGATAAGAAGCAACAAAATTTTCACATCAAGATACCTAATCCCGCTTCGTTGCATTCATATTCCCCTAGTCCTAATTAGGATTGTTTAGTTTGGATATTATTGATAGGATTCTAATATGCTAAGGGCTATCAAAACTAAACCTAATATAAAAACTCAAAGCAATATTTCTACCAAACTCTTGAGAAGACCACTAGGATGGCTTAATAATCGTAAAACCCTAGTATATTCTTCATAAAAACAATATGGGTTGTGTTGAAAAACACAATTACTCATAAGGGTGATGAATGATGATTGTAGTGCACATATGCATGATTGAAATATAGACATGGTGTCGTTTATAATACTGCCAACACAAACTATCCTAATGCAAATACAATGGATGGATATGCCTAATATGTAGTGCAGTAAAATGCAATGTGCAAAATAAAAATGCAGGATGCAAATGATTTGTTTTTCTTTTTTTTTATATTTTGAAAATTTTGTAATGTTTTGAGAATTTTATTGCTTTTTGATTTTTTATGAGTTTTGAAATTTTTATTTGACCAAAGGGCTTACAAATGCCTTTGGATACTTTTAATGGGATGACCAAGGGACTTACAGATTCTCTTGGAGCCTTTTCAATGGTTTTAGGTATAAAACGCTTTAATATGAAGGATGTTGAGAGGTTCAGGCTCTTAAAACCCTTTGAGTGATGTTAAGTGATATGTCCCAAGTCCAATATTCTCTGAGATGATATAAGAACCCAACTAATTAGCCACAAATTTGTCTCGTAATTCTAGTGGCAAGTTCAAGTTATATTTTTTCTCTTTTAGCACGAGATCAACAACCTCAAAATTCCTCAGATATACTTTGTTATTGTAAGCTCGTTTTAAGCACTCCTGATAAACATAGAGATGTTCAAGGGTGTTCACATTATGTTCATCAAGTAGCGTCAGTTTATCTAGGCGATCTTGCCACATAATGTCATCATCAATGAACTCTTTCAATGCAACACACAATATTGGAATTTCCAACCCTAAGGGCATAATGGCCTCAGCACATTATATTATTGAAAATAGAGTTTCCCCAATGGGTTTCTGAATGCTAGTTCTATAGGCCCATAGTGCAAAGGGTAGTGCTATGTGTCAGTATTTATGTTGTTCTTGTACCATATTTTTCAAGATGGATACCACTATCTTGTTCGAGGCTTCGACCTACCCATTTGCTTACAGATAGTATGGAGTCACAAAATTATGTTTGATCTTATACTTGAGCATAAATTCTCTCACATTTTTTTTTGAATGACATGCCATTATCCAAAACTATCTTGGATGGTATTGCAAAATGACTTATAATATTGGTGAGTATGAACTCAAAAATGTGTACTTCAGTTGTCATTGTTAACAGGACTACTTCCACCCACTTAGTGAAATACTCAGTAGTCATAATAATGAATGTATGTTGGCCTGATGATGGAGGAGATATCTTAATGATGATATCCAGTCCCCATTGAGCAAATGGCCAAGCCACTTGAATGGGCTATAAGACCTGTGATGGCAGGTGTGCAAGATTAGCATGATGCTATCATTTGATGCATTTCCTAACATAGAAATTGCAATACTTCTCCATAGTATGCCAATAATAGCCCATGTGAAGGATGCACTTAGTGATAGCCATGTCACTAAAATGGCCATGGCATGTACCATCGTGAGCTTGAGCAATTGCCCAAACTAATTCTTGGGGCTCAAGACAACGAAGGAGAACTCCCTTGTAGGTTCGATGATATAGAATATCTTCTAACAAGACAAACTTTGTCACTTTATGTATTAATGAGCATCTTGTAGCATGCAACAGTCCCTGAGGGATCACACTAATCTTTAGGAAGTCATATATTTGTGACATCCAGTTCTGATAGACCTTAGTCTCAACTATCAAGATAGCATGTTCCCCGTGTGTTTCAACATTCACAAATGTAGATGGTGGTGCCATCCATCATTGGACCTTGTGATATCAATGACCTCCAAAGCCCTCCCTTGATAAAGTCTCTAGCTATGCAAAACCACTCATGGTTTGGTTCCTAAATCATGTTGATTGACTCTTTATTATCCAAAGCTTTGCATTGCATTGTAGAGTGTGACAATATTTCTACATGGATGGTAGTCAAATAGACAGATAAATTATGAGGGATTAAGGATCCCAAATATTCCATAGTATCTACAATTTTTTTGATGAATGAGGAATTGCATCGATATTGTACCATTCCAAATGATCTAGATAAGTATCAACAAGATATTTGTAGGCCTTTAGGACAGGACACCTACATTGAAATAGTTCCTTCACTTGGTTGACAATGAGAAGGGGTTCACCAAAGATATTTGAACTTTTAATATTTATGGCAATAGATGTTTGAAGGCCTAAGATTAAAGCTTCATATTCAAAATTATTGTTAGTACAAGGAAAATACAACTTAAAAAACAAGGGAATATGAGCACCTTGTGGCATGAACAATATTTTTTTCACCACCCCCTTGCTCACACTTCAAGCCATAGAAAAACAAGGTCATATCGGCTTTGTTATCTAGTTCTTCGGGCTTGGGTGCTTTTGATAATGCAAATACTACATCATCAAGAAGTTCTATGGTGAGGGGCCTATTATTATCGAGTGGTACCTTGACCAATTGATCAGCTATGACTTATACCTTAATGGACTTCTGGAAAATAAATTCCAGATTGAATTCTATCAATAGCATGATCCACTTTGCAGTAAATGTATTATGATATGTCTTACTCATCATATATAGTAAAGGATTTTATTTTGATATGACATACATCGTATGACTTAACATATAATGCCACAATTTATTTGTAGAAAACACCACTTCTAAGCATAATTTTTTTACATATGCACATCCTAGCTCATAACTCACTAAGGTTTGGCTAATGTAATATATGGCTTGTTATTTATTTTGCACATTATTTTGGGCTAACATGGTCCCTAATGCAAAGTCGATTATCGATATATATAGCAGAAAAGACTCATCTAGCCTTGGTGGAGCTAACATTGGTGGCATTTCTAGGTATTTTTTGATCTCAGTAAAGGTTGCTTGACAGTTATCATCCTAGTTAAACATGACCTCCTTGTGTAGCAGTCAATTCATGGGTCAACATTTATTTGATAAATGTGTGATAAGTCAATTTATGGATGCTACTTTACCCTATAGGATTATTAATTCATTTATATTCATGGGTGGATGCATCTATAAAATAGCCTTGATATTTACTGGATCGACTTCGACATATATTTTTGAAATGATGAATCCCAGGAGTTTTCTTGAAGTGATGCCAAATATACACTTCTTAGGATTCAACCTGACATTATGCTCTATCAGGTGATCGAAGACCTTACTCAAGACCTTAGTATGATCTTCACATAGCAATGAATTCATCAATAAGTCATCAATGTAATCCTCTAAGATCTTGTGCATGTAGTCATGAAATATATATGTCATAGCCCATTGGTATGTGGCACCAGAATTCTTCATGTCAAATGGCATAACTTTATAAAATAATGTTCCCCATGGCATTATGAATGTAGTCTTGTGATGCTCATTAGGCTTAATATGAATTTTATTGTAACTAAAAAAACCATCAATTAAGGAGATAATATCATGACCTACAGTTGCATCTATGAGAGCATCTATATTTGGCAATGAAAATAAATCTTTTTGTGGTGCCTTATTGAGGTCTCTAAAATTTGTACAAAAATGAATCCTTCCATAAGGTTTTTCTACAGGAACCATATTTGATACCCACTATGGATAGTCGATAGAAATGATGAACTCTACATCCAACAATTTTTGTAATTCATATTTAACCATTAAGGCTACTTTCGGATACATCTTTCTAAGTTTCTGCTTGACTGGCTTCTTTGAAAGATCTAGTGAAAGGTTATGAATAACCAATTTTAGATCTAGATCCAGCATGTCTTTATAAGCCTAAGCAAAGAGATCAAGTATCTCTTTCAGTAAAGGGATTGGCATGCTCATCAGGAGTTAACATTTATCCAACTTTAACCTTCCTTGGATTAGTGGGATCGTTATTGATATCCACTTTGAATTTTCCTCTACTAATATATGGGATCCCTCCTCAATACATTGAGGCATAGGGATCAAGTGGATGTCATCTACCAGGATTTTGGATTCCACATTGGAAATGTCTTCAGCATGATAAACATCATGTGCATAGCCTAGAGCAAAATGAAATGGTTGCAAAATTTCTTTGTTTGGGAAGAAATATTTAGGCTCTAAGGGTGAATCAGTGTGGTACCAATCAATAGTGTCTACATTAAGACACAATGGCTTGAGTGGATCAGTTGGATTACAGAGTGGAGTGGTCAAATCAATGGAGATCATATTGATGGATTGGATTATACCTCTAGGACCACATTTATGTGACTCTACATTTGTTTAATTTCCATCCCTGAGATGTGGTTTTAGAGGTATTGGGATATCTAGATCTGACCTATGGATAGACTTGAACATAGGATCATTGGGCTCTAGGAGCTCTATGAATGTTAGTGGATTAGGGAAAACCATATGATAGATCCTATCCAAATTAGGTGGTCTTCCTCTGAGTTGGAGATGAAGATTTATGTCTTTGTATATATCCTCAGTGGTGTGTGGTGTATTATGATGATGTAGATAAGGAGGCCCCAAATAGACTCTTTATGTTTCATCTTCATTGTCACTATCATAATAGAACCCTTCAATGCTACCTACTAGAACTAGGATATTGGGGTGATGGGACCCCATGTAAGCCCACACTCGGTTCTCATCATCATCGATAGAGGATTATTCATCCTTGGTGACTGTCTCCAAAGGTAACAAATGTTGTAAGTTGAGATGGTCTAGATAAGCCAACTTGATTTCATCCTTAGATTATTATTTTTTTGAGGACTCACCATCGTCATCACTATCACACAAGCAACTCTGTTCCTCTCTCTAAGATATGGAATCTACTATGTCCTCATCATACTGATATTCTAACTTGGATTCTTCTTCTATATTAGAATTATACACCTATAGGTCTGTGTCATCAGCTACTGTACAGATTTGTTCACTCAATTTATCTCTTGGTATAATTTCTAAACTGGTATCCTTCAAGATGTCTTCATGGTCCATCTCGGGATATACCATAGTTACATAAAATACTAATCGGTTATCCCTTTGAAGGATGGAGGTATTGGGGTGATAAGGATTGAAATTAAATTCATCCCCTAGACTGAGGTACAAGTTGTCTAAAGAAGATGTGAGGAGTTTATTTTGTCATCAATTATAATACCCTAACCTGAACCTATCAATAGGTAACTGATATTGTGGTTCATACATCCTCCTACGCCCCTGATCGTACAATCCAAGTTCATAACCATACCAAGGGTAACATTCAAAATATCATAGAGTGTACTCCAAGTTAGAAATATAATGAACATTTACAACAAATGGCTCCTCATCATCTTCATCCATAGGGGTGCAAGATCCAAGCTAATTCAACCCTCCATAAATAAAATTAATTTGGTTAGGAAGTACCCTCAACAGTACCACCATCCCTACAAGAAGGTTATGGGCTCATGGTCGGCCCATATCTTGTGCAGTATTAATGATCAGTGTAAACATCACATTTTGCACAATATATTCCCCTAATCTAAGATTAACCAAATGGACTATCACCTATGATGCAGGTGAAGCAAAATTTGGTGCCTCCTTGACTTCTACTTGAACATATTCTACTTCTATGGGATTAGGGATCTAAAAAATAACTGGTTTGGGTGCTAGATTTATCTCTTTTTTTGTCCATTTTTGCTTTTGGCTTCCTATCATCCTGATATACTATGAACATAGACGGTCTGGTAGAAGCAGTTATGGTGTACTTCGATCATTGAGATGCAGATATTTTAGGTTTAGCACACACTTCCTTTATTTTACCTCCTGGCTCTTTGATCAATGACATTGGCCATACATCTAGGTGTGTTTAGGGGAGCATAAAATCCCCCAACAAGTCTGTAAGGTTCACATATTTAAAAGGTTCTTCATCTGAAGGCACTATGTAAACCTATCCCTCATGCACATATTTGATACACTGATGAAGGATGGAAGGGACAAAATACATCTGTCGTATCCAAGGTCATCCTAGAAGTATATTATATTGCATAGTGTCTTCAATCACATGATACATCACAAATATGGTCTTCAGTCCAACCTAGATCAAAAGAACTATGGTACCCACCATCGAGCATAACACATCATTAAATGGCCTTAAGGTGGAAGTGGAAGGTACAATATATGACTTTGATAACTTCAGATATGTCAATGCCTTGGTCAAAATTATGTTGATTGATGACCCTATATCAATCAAAACCTGCTTGAAGGGTATGTGATTTACACATGCAATGATATGGAGCGATGGATCCGATATGATAGTGGAAACCATCTTAACTTCATGATCATGAAATTGTATTACTGATTTTTGATACTACTGCACATGTCCCATGAAGTGTGTGAATGCTTTGGGATCTTGGGACTACACTTCTATGGACCTTAGTATATCCATGAGCATATCTCTATGCTTGGAATATTGTTGAATCAGTTCATAAATAGATAACTTTACTGGCATTATCTATAGGTTTTGAACTAACCTACTCCTGATTGTCACCATCAGTCTAGTTGGTGGGCTTGGTGCAGGTTAGGCTGGCCTCGGAGGAGGTGTAGCATGGACTGTAATCAAATATGAAGGCTTATTTGGTCTCTCATGCCTCACATGTCTTATGCTGACATTGACCATGCCAATGAACCCATGGGTTTGTGGTTTGATTTGTATTTGGTTGATCTGGCCAAAATTGTTCCTTGGTGCCTCATGGTTGGATAGAGGATTCTTGTAAATCCCCATGTTTTAATTTTTTGGTCCTTGTGGTTTGTCCACAAGAAGCATTTCTCTTTCGATCATGTTCTACACTAAATGTTTGAAATACCAATATATCTCTATGGCATCTCCTTTCATATGATGAAATATGCAGTATTGATCATATTTATACCCCTTAGTCTTGGGTTGATTGGGGTCCACCATTTTGACTTCTGGTAGGTTTATGGCCTTAGCCTTGCATAACTAGTGGAATATTGCTATCAATGATTTTGATAATTGAGTAAATAAGGTTTAGAGCCACCTAATTAACATGAGCTAGCTTGGCCTACTATTTCTCGATGCTCTTATTATTCCATTCCTTTTTGTTCATTATTTTTAGGTTACCTTCTTATAACTTGATACCCTCTGTTACCTTGGCTTATGTGAAAGCCTCTTCAAATGTCTAGTATTGTTGTAACTATAGCAATAGCAAAATGTGTTTGGTACAACTCTTTGTGAACATCCAAGTTAGTTCAGAAGAAGGGATGGATAATGGAAACTTTGCTATCATCTTCCTCCATTGTTTCCCATAATCCATAACTGGCTCATCATCATGTTGCGTTAGAGCAGCCAGATCATATAAGTTCACTTTCTTATTGATGCTAAATGAGAAGCATTCAATAAATGCATAGGCCAGTTACTCAAAACTAGTGATGTTGTACCTCTTAAGTTGGTTGAACCATTCTTAGCCTGGGCTAGAGAGTATTGTCATGAAGATCCTCAGGAGTAAAGCATTATTGCTCTCAATCTGAAAGTACATATCCAAAAAACTTGTGATGTGCTCCTAGTTATCTTCTTCTCCTTTAAACTTTTCTAACCTAGGCATCTTGAAATGCTTAGGATAGGTCGGGGTAGGAATTGATGGGCATAAATGTTCATTATGAATCTTGTTCAAGGTTGGATTTTGTTAAGTTATTCCTTGCTTTTTTATAATTTTGAACTTTTCTGCCAAGGCTTTGTAAGCTTACGAAGGTAAAAACTCATCTTCTATGGATTGCCTTAGAGGCTCCTTTAGAGGTACGTTCCTCTTTGGGTGAGGTGAAGGAATAGGCTCATCTTCCTCCCCGAATTAGGATAATTTGGGATATTCTTGATCAAATTTATCTCCCACTTCTTCGTACTACCTGTATCCATGATATTTGGATAGGGGCTATTGATCTCTGTATTGGTTTGCATGGCAAGTATGAGTATCTATGTGTTCAGGGTACAAATCAGGCTATAAAGCAACTCATCTGTCAATGCATTTGTCATGTTCACTATGGGGGTGTAAACCGACACTAGCCAATCAATCCTCCCTCTTAACATGCTCATTTTTATAAAGGATGTGTTGCTCATGCATGTTTTTTTCATATAAATGTTACCTTATGAACCTTTGTCTCTAAGTGTTCTCATTTTCAAGGTATTCTCACTCTATGTAAACATCCTTCAATTGGTCTTGCAGGATCTAACATCTTTGCTCTGATATCAACTTGTGCAATCTATCTATGTGATCAGCCATGTGAGGCCTCTAGTGCATGTGCTCTATTTAAGTGGTCTTCTGGGTGTGTCCTCCAATGGACTAATCTGCTATGCTTTTACCCTTGTATGTAAAGATGATATTCATGTTCAATTGTTGCTTATACTCTATGCTTACATGGGATATAGTGGAATACATATCATGAGGATTCTTGGATCATTCTCGATGTTCTTTGACAATACTAATGGTACTACCAATACGTACACTCGCAGGGTGAGAAATCATAAGAGTAGGCTTGTAATATAGTTTCCCTAGATATTTAACTAGGTCATCCAACTGTCTACTATCACATGGCTCATGAGGTGGTGTACCATTGAATCCCACTTTAAATACATCTATTGTGATCCTACCAGGCTCACTTATATGGGGAATTTGTATGGGTCTATGCTTAGAAGAAACCCCATCTATTTACACCTAAATGAGTGGATCATGAGCTCATCTATACTCAAATGTTAGGGGTTTTAAGCCTCCCTTAGCTATAGGATGAAGGGGTATCAATCTAGATCCCTCAATGACAAACTCTTTAGTAGATCCTATGTATGCACGTGAAGTGCGATCACAGTAAATTCTATCATGTTTAGAATCCTCATGTTCAAAAGTTTTGTACTCTGACCTATGCATCAAGGAGTGTCTATTGGTTCATTGTACCAGGGTATTCTTAATAGAATCCCCATGCATAGATTTATCCCCTCTAATACTCATTGAATGACATTCAGAAGGATTTTTTGATTGAGGGTGTTGCATGTCTTGTTGTGTATTAGGAGGAGCTATGTCCTTGACCTCAGGTTTATGCCCAGGTTAGCCTCTTTGTGTATTTACCATAGTGTGTATCCTATATCTAGATTTAGATTTTATTAGCACACAAAGAATACAAAGGTGGTTATTTCTTTTAAATATTTGTTGTGAACCCTAAATTGTTTGATGTGTTTTTAAAATTTATTGCATCAAGAAGCACCTCTCATCATGTTTTCAATAAGTTGATGATATACTCAATTGATTAAGGACTTTCACCTGTATACTCACAACTCGACAACCTAACAATGAACTCCAAGCCACGTAATCCAACCTATAATATGTGGTAATAAAGTCCACACATAGTCAAGGAGCATAGGTCATACCAGACCCTCACCCAATCTCACCCAGTCAGCGTTATACACTCCAAAGAGAAGTACATGCAAATTTTCTAGGCTACAAATAGTTATTTGGTTTGGTATTGGTCTAGTAACACTAGTATTTAGGGATTTGGTCCAATGGATAGAAATCACTACCACCATTATTGAACCCTACTAGTGGTTGGATGTGACTTCCAACTCACTAGCATTTACAATATGTCATGGTGTGTGTGGTTCCTTTTTACTTTTCATAAAATTAAATGCATAAAACAACATCCATGACTCTTCTACATGCTATGCAAATTAAAAGGAACATTTCAACTTTCAGAAGTATGCATGATTAAGGTAAATGACTTTCAAAAAATGCACACTAATGAAAATGATGAAGTGGCCACTAGATGGACCTCATGTAAGCAAACCAACATACAAGAAGGACCTAGACCACTAGATACTAGGGTGGATTGCACTCAGAGATCCGTTGTCCTTATAAATGACTAGTGGAATCTAAGAAAAAGACCTAGGGACTTAATACATTTTGTCTTCCTTGTTGTATTCCCTTATTATGCTAATAATTTTCATTTTCTAGAAAAATACAGATAGAGAAATATAGAAATTTAGGGAAATTTGGGACCTACATAATATCCTCATCCAATTAACCTTTTGCTCCTTGTTGTATGACCTGTTAGATATTGATCGTGGTTCTGTGGTGCGACTGAGACTATTTCCCATGGGTATCGACCACGGTGACAACTTTTGACCATGACTGTCAACCGTGGTTAGCACCTATCATTAGAATATCACACAAATTAATATTTAGTGGTATAAAATATAGATTCCCATAGTGATCGCCTTTTGTAACATCTAAAAAGGCTCGCACCTAATATTGAAACTACTAAAAATAATGCAAAAAGGCATACACAAATTGACAAAGAATGAAAAAATAAAATACAAATATCTTTTATTAATTTCAAATCAAGTCAAGTTACAAATCCATCCCTCTTAGGGATACCCATTTGATACAATAATTATAATAGTTTTAAATCCCTCTCAAGGGTAGGTGCATTTCAAATACCTTTCAAAATGACACGAACAACTCCAAGGTGTCAATGACCTTCTTCTCCATGATTAGAGGTATTTGTTGTCTTGCATGTAAAAACCTTGTTAGTCCTACATGCAATAAACAACAAGAAGCATCAGTGTTAAAGGATGCCTCTCTAGATGAGGTTTTTTTAAGAAAGTGTGTACAAAGATGATATTATTAGCATATAATCAAGAAAGTGCAAGAAAACTAATAAAACTATGAGAAACATGAAAATATTCTATGAACCATGTTATAGAAAAGCATATGCAACTATCTAATAGCCAAATTATCAATTTGAAAGCATGGAAGCATGAAAATATCCAGTAGTATCCTAGTTAATATATTTAAGGCAAGCAACTAAACAAGCTAATTCTATCGGTCATAAGTCTCTAAGAATGCAATAAAACCTATATTATGCCTAATCTACTACCATTAAAAATTCATAAGGTGAGAAAATAAGAGAATCAGTGATACCATCCTCATCGTAGCTCTATGATGTGGTGAGCACTATTAACCATGATTAATAGTCGCAACGAGGCTTGAAGTGTGCTTATCCTCAAATACAATGGCTAGATATTTGAATTCTCTTGCCAATTGATGGTCAAGGGTCACCTTTGTGTCCTCTAACATATTTGGTAGTTGAAATGCTCTGATTGCATGTGAAATGGGTGTAATTGTATTTCTTGATTCTCTTAACCTCCTAGGACTTCCATGGCTAGATGCAATTAGTTGGATGCTGAATTTGATAGGGCTTTGCTACTATTCTCCTATGCATCTCTCCTTTTCCCATTTTAGATGGCGGTCTTATAGAACCTTGAAGGGCAATGTCCTAGCTTTATGAGAAATCCAAGATCAATAATGGTCAGTTGAGTCTGTTGGATCGAAATATCCAGAACCTTCCTCGCTCAAACTAATCCAATCCATAAAAAAATAACCATTGGAACCAAATTTGAATGGGTCAAAGGCCAATAGAATTTAGGACCTAACCATGACTGAATCCAAGGTCCTTCATATGGCCTTCTAGCATGTTCCATATGAGTAGTCACCTCGACATGACACATTTTAGGTGTCTACATAAATCAAAAGTAGAAGCATAAGCAGAAGCAAAAGCAGAAGGAGAAGAAGGAAGAAGAAGAAGAAGAAGAAGAAGAAGAAGAAGAAGCAGAAGAATAAGAAGAAGCAGAAGCAGAAGAAAAAGTAGAAGTAGAAGAAGATGAAGAAGAAGAAGAAGAAGAAGAAGAAGAAGAAGAAGAGGAAGAAGCAGAAGCAAACCCAGAACCAGAAGCAAAATTAGAAGAAGAATAAGAAGAAGAAGAAGAAGAAGAAGAAGAAGAAGAAGAAGAAGAATAGATGTTTTTTTAGGTTTTATGGCTTAATATCAAAATAATATTTGTTAAAATTTAGAAGAAGAAGAAGAAGTTTGTGTTAGATGTTTTACAAAATTATAGGTTATATGTACCATGGGGACAACATAATGGTTCAAACTGTGGCTCTTCTTTTGAAGGTCCAAGGTTCAAACCATGACATGGACCAGTTTGTGTGGGAAATATGTTAATGGTTTAGATATGATTAAGACTCATAATTTGAAGAAGAATAAGAAGAAGAAAAAGAATAAGAAAAATATTGTGTTAGATATTTTTTCAGGTTTTATGGCTTAATATCAAAATAATATTTGTTAATGGCTTATCCTCAAATACAATGGCTAGATATTTGAATTCTCTTACCAAATTGATGGTCAAGGGTCACCTTTGTGTCCTCTAACATATTTGGCAGTTGAAATGCTCTAATTGCATTTGAAATGGGTGTAATTATGTTTCTTGATTCTCCTAACCTCCTAGGACTTCCATGGCTAGAAGCAATTAGGTGGATGCTGAATTCGATAGGGCTTTGCTACTATTATCCTATGCATCTCTCATTTTCCCATTTTAGATGGCGGTCTTATAGCACCTTGAAGGACAATGTCCTATATTTATGAGAAATCCAAGATCAATAATGGGTAGTTGAGTTTTTTGGATCGAAATATACAGAACCTTCCTCGCTCAAACTAATCCAATCCATTAAAAAATAACCATTGGAACCAACTTTGAATTTGTCAAAGACCAATATAATTTGGGTCCTAACCATGACTGAATCCAAGGTCCTTCATATGGCCTTCTAGCATGTTCCATATGAGTATTCACCTCGACATGACACATTTTAGGTGTCTACATAAAGTAGAAGCAGAAGTAGAAGCAAAAGGAGAAGAAGGAAGAAGAAGAAGAAGAAGAAAAATAAGAAGAATAAGAAGAAGAAGTAGAAGAATAAGAAGAAGCGGAAGCAGAAGTAGAAGCAAAAGCAAAAGAAGAAGAAGAAGAATAAGAATAAGGAAGAAGAAGAAGAAGAAGAAGAAGAAGGAAGAAGAAGAAGAAGAAGAAGAAGAAGAAGGAAGAAGAAGAAGAAGAAGAAGAAGAAGAAGAAGAAGAAGAAGGAAGAAGAAGAATAAGAAGAAGAAGAAGGAAGAAGAAGAAGAAGAAGAAGAAGGAAGAAGGAAGAAGAAGAAGAAGAAGAAGAAGAAGAAGAAGAAGAAGAATAAGGAAGAAGAATTAGAAGAAGAAGCAGAAGGAAGAAGGAAGAAGTAGAAAAAGAAGTAGAAGAAGCAGAAGAAGAAGAAGAAGAAGAAGAAGAAGAAGAAATAAGAAGAAGCAGAAAAAAGAAGAAGAAGCAAAGGAAAGAAGAAGAAGCAGAAGAAGAAGAAGAGGAAAAAGAAGAAGAAAAATAAGAGGAAGAAGCAGAAGCAGAACCAAAATAAGAAGATTAAGAAGAAGAAGAAGGAAGAAGAAGAAGAAGAAGCAAAAGCAGAATAAGAATAAGAAGATGAAGAAGAAGAAGAAGAAGAAGAAGAAGAAGAAGAAGAAGAAGAAGCAAAAGCAGAATAAGAATAAGAATAGATGTTTTTTCAGGTTTTATGGCTTAATATCAAAATAATATTTGTTAAAGTTTAGAAGAAGAAGAAGAAGTTTGTGTTAGATGTTTTAAAAAATTATAGGTTATATGTCCCATGGGAACAACACAATGGTTCAAACTTTGGCTCTTCTTTTGAAGGTCCAAGGTTCAAACCACGACATGGACAAGTTTGTGTGGGAAATATGTTAATGGTTTAGATAAGATTAAGACTCATAATTTGAAGAAGAAGAAGAAGAAGAAGAAGATTGTGTTAGATGTTTTTTCAGGTTTTATGGCTAAATATCAAAATAATATTTGTTAAAGTTTAGAAGAAGAAGAAGAAGTTTGTGTTAGATGTTTTTTCAGGTTTTATGGCTTAATATCAAAATAATATTAATGTTTACAAAATTATAGGTTATATGTCCCATGGGGACAATACAATGGTTTAAAATTTGGCTCTTCTTTAGATGTTTTTTCAGGTTTTATGGCTTAATATCAAAATAATATTTGTTAAATTTTAGAAGAAGAAGAAGAAGAAGTTTGTGTTAGATGTTTTTTCAGGTTTTATGGCTTAATATCAAAATAATATTAAATTTTACAAAATTATAGGTTATATGCCCCATGGGGACAAAACAATGGTTCAAATTTTGGCTCTTCTTTTGGAGGTCCAGTTTGTGTTAGATTTTTTTCAGGTTTTATGGCTTAATATCAAAATAATATTTGTTAAATTTTACAAAATTATAGGTTATATGTCCCATGGGGACAACACAATGGTTCAAACTTTGGCTCTTCTTTTGAAGGTCCAAGGTTCAAACCACGACATGGACAAGTTTGTGTGGGAAATATGTTAATGGTTTAGATATGATTAAGACTCATGATTTGATAAATGTCTAGATAGAATTTAACTCTTAACTATCTTACTTTTAAAAAAAAATCAATATACTAAGTAATAAAATATGATGAAGAACCATGTATTTAGATCATTTACACCAACGAATTGTGTTAATAAAGATAAGCTTAGACATTTTAAATTTGTGTTAAGTAAATTATTCAAACTTTTTACATACTAGATGCTAAAGTTTCCAAAGATTAAACCAATAGAAAATAGATATTAAGCTTTCCTATGCTTTCCAAAAAAACAAACACATGTGCCCCCTCATTTCAGTCCAAAACAGACTAGAAGCACCCCCAAGGCTCCGATAGACTATGGAAGTGAAAGAAAGAAAGGGAAAATATCTATAGTAGAGCACTATAGAATGAGAATCAATGAATAAATTGCAAATGGAAAGCAAAGAACATTGTTACAGCAAGCTATTCCTGGCTAGGATAATAGCAAAATTGACAAACCCCCTTTGGCTCAGGGAAGGGGGCAGGGAAAAAATATCAAATAGTCTAAATGAAGGTTCTCTCATGGAATGTGAGAGGCCTAAATGGCCCACCAAAACAAAGGATGGTGAAGTCTATAAGGAAGGATTGGAATCCTACTATCATTTTTCTTCACGAAACCAAAATAGATGCGGCACAATCAGCACTTATAGCTAGAAGGATTTGGAAGCAAGGGGAAGTGGCATTTAAATAGGCGAGAGGAGCATCTGGGGGCCTCATGATATTATGGGATCCTATTAAAATAGAAGGAATTATTATTCAGGCAAATTAAAGAGTCTTAAGCGTATTATTTCATGATTTTGATACTAATAAGAATTGGATTATGTCAAATGTTTATGCCCCCACTTCTGTCCAAGGGTGGTCTAAACTGTGGGAGTTTTTGGAGCATTTCAGCCAAGCTTTTAAAGACATTCCTTGGGTGATTGGGGGAGATTTAAATACCCCCATTTACCCATATGATAAGAAGGGAGGATCTGGGTTACCCTCAAGGAGCATTGAGGACTTCAATGAATTCATTAACACAAATGAATTCATACAGCCACTCAGACCAAAAAAGAAGTCACGGCTTTAAAGTTAGACATGAAAAAAGCTTATGACAAGATAAATTGGGAATTCCTAGAGGCAGTTTTATTAAAATTTGGCTTCAACATGAAATGGGTCAAGTTAATAAGAGAGTGTATTTCTAAGCCTTGTTTTTAAGTTTTGGTAAATGGGTCTACTACAGGTTTTGTTCAAAGAAAATGTGGTCTAATACAAGGAGATCCCATAAGTCCTAAGTTGTTCATCATCATAGCTGAGGCCTTGGGAAGAACCATTAAGGCAGTAGTGGATGCTGGACTCATATCAAGTATCAAGGCCACATCGCTAACTACCCCAGTGACACATCAACAATTTGTTGATGATACATTGCTACTGACTTTGGCTTCTATGGTTGAGGCAAGAAGGATTAAAAATATTCTCATAATGTATGAAGAAGCGGCTGGACAGAAAGTGAATTTTGATAAGAGTAAACTTTATTTCATCAATACCCCCATTCCTAGGCAAAATAGCATAGCAAGGATCATGGAATGTCAGATTGCATCCCTTCCCACCTCCTATTTAGGTATTCCCCTATTTACGGGGAAACCTGAAGGATCAATGTGGAACATAGTTCTAGAGAATTTCCAAAAAAAACTAGCAAGTTGGAAAGGAGATCTATTATCTCAAGCAGACAAAGTAGTTTTAACTATGGATTCACTTCAAAGTATACCCGTTTACTTCCTATCATTGTTCAGATCTCCTAGCAAGGTGTATCACAAAAGTGAGCAGCTTCAAAAAAAATTTCTCTGGTTAGGGACTGAGGATAAGAAAAGGATCCATTTAGTAGGTTGGAACAAGGTTTACAAACCTAAAGTTGATGGGGGTTTAGGATTGAGGAGATTTGCTCATCTCAATACAACTTTGTTAGCCAAACAAGCATGGTGGTTATTGACTAAGGTCGATAATGAATGGATTGCCATAGTTAGGAGGAAATACCTACAAGGTGTGAACTTCCTTAATGACAACTTAGCAAGCAGAGGGTCTACTTTTTGGAAAGCAATCCTCACGAGCAGGGATCTTGTCAAGAAAGGTCTTAGATGGATTCTAGGAAATGGGTAAACAATAGACTTTTGGAAGGATCGATGGGTGAGAGCTGAGGAGTTATCCCAGAATCCTCGTTTGGCTAGGATTCAAGAGCATATGGAGCAGCATATTGGGAAGAAGGTTGCAAATTATATGTGGCAGGATATAAAAATCAACAAGTGGAAACACATCAGAGTACAGGGTTTTGAAGCGAAGTCTAAAGAGCTTTATAACATTTTAACTCATCAAATTATTCTCTCTAGAGAGGATGAAGATCACATTGTTTGGGCTGAGACTGAAAGTGGTGACTTCATAGTTAAGTCTACCTATAATTTGCTTCTCAATGTGTAAGGTCAACAATTTCAACCGAGTTTGGTTTGGATAAAAGGCTTAATTCCTAAAATATCCTTTTTTTCATGGTTGGTGGTTATTGCTAACCATTGCTACATGTGCAGGGCAGGATGGGAGACAACCCAACACTTGTTTTTGGAGTGTCCGATAGCGGATTCCATCCTGGATGAACTTTTCCAAGCCTTTAGGATCTCGTGGGTTAAGCTTGCTCTTATATCCGAAGTGTTCCATCAATGGCCTCAACCCTTTGTTAGCCTAAAACTTAAGTACCTATGGAAAATATGTTGGCATCATTTTCTCTGGAAGATTTGGCTAGAAAGGAACCATAGAGCCTTTAAGGATACCATTCACAACCCAAAAACCATTCTCAACAGGATTATTGTATTTGCGAAAGAAAACCTTAGCACCATAGTGGATGAGAACCACTCAATTCCTCCCCCAAAAAAACAATTAGCCCAGGCCTTAGGTATTGAGGAAAAACCTTCCATTCCTTAGGTATGGAAGGTTTGTCCTCAATACCTAAGGCCCGAGCTAATTGTTTTTCTTTGGGGGGAATTGAGTGGTTCTAATCCACTAAGGTGCTAAGGTTTTCTTTCGCAAAGACAATAATCCTATTGAGGATGCTTTTTGGGTTGTGAATGGTATCCTTAAAGGCTCTATGGTTCCTTTCTTGCCAAATATGCTAGAGAAAATGATGCCAACAGATTTTCCATAGGTACTTAAGTTTTAGGCTAACAAAGGGTTTAGGCCATTGATGGAACACTTCAGATATAAGAGCAGGCTTAACCCACGAGATCCTAAAGGCTTGGAAAAGTTCATCCGGGATGGACTCCACTACTAGACACTCTAGAAACAAGTTTTGGTTTGTCTCCCATCTTGCCCTACACATGTAGCAACTTTTAGCAATAACCATACCTTTGGATAACACATTTTCCATAGTGAGTATTTTTCCTTGAATCACTAGCCATGAAAAAAATGATATTTTAGGAATTAAGCCTTTGATCCAAACCAAACTCGGTTGAAATTGTTGACCTTCCACATTGAGAAGAAAATTATATGTAGACTTAACTATGAAGTCACCACTTTCAATCTCAGCCCAAACAATGTGATCTTCATCCTCTCCAGAGGGAATAATTTGCTGAGTTAAAATGTTATAAAGCTCTTTAGACTCTGCTTCAAAACCCTGTACTCTGATGTGTTTCCACCTATTGATATTTATATCCTGCCACATATAATTTGCAACCTTCTTCCCAATATGCTGCTCCATATGCTCTTGAATCCTAGCCAAACAAGGATTCTGGGATTACTCCTCAGCTCTCGCCCATCGATCCTTCCAAAAGTCTATTATTTGCCCATTTCCTAGAATCCATCTAAGACCTTTCTTGACAAGATCCTTGCTCGTGAGGATTGCCTTCCAAAAATCAGACCCCCTGCTTGCTAAGTTGTCGTTAAGGAAGTTCACACCTTGGAGGTATTTCCTCCTAACTATGGTTGTCCATTCATTATCGACCTTAGTCAATAATCGCCATGCTTTTTTGGATAACAAAGTTGTATTGAGATGAGAAACTCTCCTCAATCCTAACCCCCCATCAGCTTTAGGTTTGCAAACCTTGTTCCAACCTACTAAATGGATCCTTTTCTTATCCTTAGTCCCTGACCAAAGAATTTTTTTTTGAAGCTGCTCAATTTTGTGATACACCTTGCTGGGAGCTCTGAACACTGATAGGAAGTAAACAGGTATACTTTGAAGTGAAGCCATAGTTAAAACTGCTTTGCCTGCTTGAGATTTCCAACCTGATATCTTTTTTTGGATCCTCTCCAGAACTATGTTCCACATTGATCCTTTAGGTTTTCTCCGTAAATAGGGGAAGACCTAAATAGGAGGTGGTAAGGGATGCAATCTGACATTCCATGATCCTTGCTATGTTGTTTTGCCTAGGAATGGGGGTATTGATGAAATAAAGTTTGCTCTTATCAAAATTCACTTTCTGTCCAGCCACTTCTTCATACATTATGAGAATATTTTTAATCCTTCTTGCCTCAACCACAAAATCCAAAGTCAATAGCAATGTATCATCAACAAATTGTTGATGTGTCATCGGGGTAGTTAGTGACGTGGCCTTGATACCTGATATGAGTCCAGCAACCACTGCTGCCTTAATGGTTCTTCCCAAGGCCTCAACTACGATGATGAACAACATAGGACTTATGGGATCTCCTTGTCTTAGACCACATTTGCTTTGAAAAAAAACTGTAGTAGACCCATTAACCAAAACTAAAAAACAAGGCTTAGAAATACACTCTCTTATTAACTTGACCCATTTCATGTTGAAGCCAAATTTTAATAAAACTGCCTCTAGGAATTCCCAATTTATCTTGTCATAAGCTTTGTTCATGTCTAACTTTAAAGCCATGACTGCTTTTTTGGTCTGAGTGGCTATATGAAGAGCCTCATGAACAGTAATAACTCCATCTAAGATTCATCTTCCTTGAACAAAACCTCCTTGACTTGGATCAATGATAACCGGTAGAAATTTCTTCAAATGGTTGGCTAAAACTTTGGACAAAATTTTATAGGATATATTACATAGGCTAACCGGCCTAAAGTCAGCCATAGTCTTGGGGTTGGGGCCTTTAGGGATCAAAGCAATGAAATTTGAATTGAAACCCCTTGGAATATGATTTGAACTTTGGAACTCCTTGATTGCAGCAATAACTTTTACTCCAACAATATCCCAACAAACTTGGAAAAACCATGGTGAAAACCCATCCGACCTAAGAGCTTTGTCAGGATCCATGTTAAACAAAGCCTCCTTGATATCTTCGTCTAAAAAATCTACTGTAAGAGACTTGTTAATCATTTCATCAATGATTTGTGGAATGAATTGAAGGAGAGAGTCCTTTGCTTGGGCATTACAGGCCCGTTCTTCACCCAATAATGAACTAAAAAAATTAACAGCCTCGTCCCTGATCTCCTGAATGTTTTGAGTTGAGGATCCATCCACCTTAGTTAAATAACTAATATTATTGTTGCTTCTATTGCTCAATGTGGTAACATGAAAAAAATTTGAATTAGAGTCCCCTTCCTTTAGCCATAATGCCCTTGATTTTTGCCTCCAATACATCTCCTCACAAGCTAAAATATTATAAAACTCATAAAGGGTTTCCTTCTCTTCAGTCCTTGTCACCTCATCATAGGTTCCATTTTGGATTTTGCTTTCTATTATTCTTAGTTTTTCCCCCACTGCTCTCTTATTCTCAAAAATATTTCCAAAGACTTCTTTATTCAATATTCTAAGGTTGTTTTTCACCATCTTAAGTTTTTGAGATAGTTTGAAGGAAGCACTTCCCTGGATAGGCTATTGCCACCATTCCTCTATTTGTTTCTTGAAGTCCGGATGTTTAACCCACATTGAAAAAAATCTAAATGGATTTTTAAAGGAGTTAGCCTGAAATACCTCCCATAGAATAATATTATGGTTTGAAGCGCATTTAGGAAGGGCTTGTAACGTTGAATCACCAAATATTGTTGTAGCTTCCTTGGATAGAAAAAACCTGTCCAACCTTTTCTTGAATCAACTGACTTCCTATCCTCTTGTTACTCCATGTAAATTTGGCTCCTTCTAGTCTTACATCCATCAATTCATTTGTGTTAATGAATTCATTGAAGTCCTCCATGCTCCTTGAGGGTAACCCAGATCCTCCCTTCTTATCATATGGGTAAAGGGGGTTATTGAAATCTCCCCCAATCACCCAAGGAATTTCTTTAAAATATTGGCTCAAATGCCCCAAAAACTCCCATAGTTCAAACCGCCCTTGGACAGAAGTGGGGGCATAAACATTTGACATAATCCAATTCTTATTAGTATCAAAATCATGAAATAATACGCTTAAGACCCTTTCATTTGCCTGAATAATACTTCCTTCTATTTTAATAGGATCCCATAAGATCATGAGGCCCCCAGATGCTCCTCTCGCATATTGAAAGGCCACTTCCCCTTGCTTCCAAATCCTTCTAGCTATAAGTGTTGATTGTGCCGCATCTATTTTGGTTTCTTGAAGAAAAATGATAGTAGGATTCCAATCCTTCCTTATAGACTTCACCATCATTTGTTTTGGTGGGCCATTTAGGCCTCTCACATTCCATGAGAGAACCTTCATTTAGACTATTTGATATTTTTTTCCCCGCCCCCTTCCCTGAGCCAAAGGGGGTTTGTCAATTTTGCTATTATCCTGGCCAGGAATAGCTTGCTGTAACAATGTTCTTTGCTTTTCGTTTGCAATTTCTTAATTGATTCTCATTCTATAGTGCTCTATTGTATATATTTTCCCTTTCTTTCTTTCACTTCCATAATCTATCAGAGGCTTTGTGGTGCTTCTAGTCTAAAGAGCTTTATAACATTTTAACTCAGCAAATTATTCCCTCTAGAGAGGATGAAGATCACATTGTTTGGGATGATACTGAAAGTGGTGACTTCAAAGTTAAGTCTGCCTATAATTTGCTTCTCAATGTGGAAGGTCAACAATTTCAATCGAGTTTGGTTTGGATCAAAGGCTTAATTCCTAAAATATCATTTTTTTCATGGCTAGTGATTCAAGGAAAAATCCTCACTATGGACAATATGTTATCCAAAGGTATGGTTATTGCTAACAGTTGCTACATGTGCAGGGCAGGATGGGAGACAACCCAACACTTGTTTTTGGAGTGTACGGTAGTGGAGTCCATCCTGGATGAACTTTTCCAAGCCTTTAGGATCTCATGGGTTAAGCCTGCTCTTATATCCGAAGTGTTCCATCAATGGCCTCAACCCTTTGTTAGCCTAAAACTTAAGTACCTATGGAAAATTTGTTGGCATCATTTTCTCTAGCAGATTTGGCTAGAAAGGAACCATAGAGCCTTTAAGGATACCATTCACAACCCAAAAAGCATCCTCAATAGGATTATTGTCTTTGTGAAAGAAAACCTTAGCACCTTAGTGGATGAGAACCACTCAATTCCTCCCCAAGAAAAAAAATTAGCTCGGGCCTTAGGTATTGAGGACAAACCTTCCATTCCTTTGCCCAATCCCAGAAATGGGATTTCTTGGGAGCCACCCCCCCAGGGTTGGTTTAAACTAAAATTTTATGGTGCAGCCAAGGAGAACCCGAGAAGAGCTGGAGCTAGAGGAATAATCAGGGATCATCAAGGAAATTTGGTCAAGTCCTTCACTGAACCATTGGGAATCAGAACTAATAATGAAGTAGAAGCTAGAGCCCTTTGGAGAGGGTTTCAAGTATCCCAAGCAACTCAAGGTAACTTGATGATTGAAGGTGATTCGATGAACATCATCAACCTGTTAACCAATGGCAAAAAACCTCCATGGAGAATCGAGGGAGTCATCCATGAAGTGAGGATTCTTTTTGCGGCAAGATAGAACAGGAGGGCTCGTCACGTGTACCGTGAGGCCAACATGTCAGCTAAAAAATTAGCCAACATAGGTGTTGATGTTGGTAGTTTGGTGACATGGACACAAGGTGTGCCACGTGAAGTGGAAAACATTATTAGTCATGAAAAGAAACCTACCCGTTAAGGAGAAATATGAATGGGTGTTCTTTCCCCATGGAGCAGGTAATAACTATGGGGTTTCCCTCTAAATCATACCAAATTGGAAATGAAGGTAACAGGGTGTAAGCCTTGGAGGATTTTGACAAAGAATAGGAAATGGTTAAGCAACAGGTTTCACAAGTGCAAAGTTCCAAACTTCAATTTCCTGTCAATGTAAGTAATGTTTACAGTTTTGTTTAGGTATGGGTGTGCCTTGTTAGTAAGGTGTTGTAGGGGATTCAACACAAGTTATGATAAGAAATTTTCAAGAATGACTAGGATCTACAATATCAGTAGAAGGCTGAATATTGTAATAGGTTTTGGGTTAACCTGCAAAACCCGTTAATTAATGAAGATTTTTATTTACCAAAAAAAAAAAAAAGAGTGGTCTTATTTTTTTTTTCTTTTCCTCTTAGTTCTCTTTTTTTTATTTAAGATATGTGTTTGTTTTTTCTCCCTTGAGTGGGATAGTTCCATCATGGAGGAGGCCATACTGAACAATCAAGGCGTGCGTCTTTCTTATCTTGTGTGGCTTCATTAGGTGTCCCTCACCATAGTGTTAAAGTTGGTACTTCTCTCTTCATTACTCTTCTGTTTGACCTTATCCGTGTGTTGCTTTTCAACCTATAGTTGGGATACCTTGCTTCTCATCTCTGCGTTGATAAAGGGGAAGAAGAAAGGGAGGATGGTGATTTTTTTATTATATTTTGGTTTTGTTAAGGAAAGGGGTGTTTTTTCTATTGCCCTCTAAAATTTTCCTTATTTCATTTGCTTTCTTGGTAAGATTAGTATGGGGCATGGTTGGGGGGATTTGGGGGGGGGGGGGGGGGGGGGGGGGGGGGGGGGGGGGGGGGGGGGGGGGGGGGGGGGGGGGGGGGGGGGGGGGGGGGGGGGGGGGGGGGGGGGGGGGGGGGGGGGGGGGGGGGGGGGGGGGGGGGGGGGGGGGGGGGGGGGGGGGGGGGGGGGGGGGGGGGGGGGCGGGGGGGGGGGGGGGGGGGGGGGGGGGGGGGGGGGGGGGGGGGGGGGGGGGGGGGGGCCGGGGGGGGGGGGGGGGGGGGGGGGCGGGGGGGGCCGGGGGGGGGGGGGGGGGGGGGGGGGCGGGGGGGGGGGGGGGGGGGGGGGGCCCCCCCCCCCGGGTGGGGGGGGGGGGCCCCGGGGTGGCGGGGGGTGGGGGCCGGGGGGGGGGATATTTTTTGGTGAGAGATGGCATTTTTTGGGGTTGTGGGGTTGTGTTTGGGGTTTTGTGTGTTGTGGTTGTGTTTGTTTGTGTTTGGTGTTTGGTTGTTTTGTGGTGGGGGGGTTGGTGTGGGGTTGGTTTTTGGGGGGTGTGGGTGTTTTGTTGGTGTGGGTGGTGTGGTGGTGGGGTGTTGTGGTGGGTTGTGGTGGTTGTGTTTTGGTCTTTTGTGTTTTGTGGTTGGGTTTGTTTTGGGTTGGTGGTTGTGGGTGTTTTGTTGGGGGGTTTGTGGTGGGTGTTGTGTTTGGGGGTGTTTTGTTTTGGTGGTTTGGGGGTGTGTTGTGGGTGGTGGGGGGGGTGGTGGTGGTTTTGGGGGTGTGGGTTTGGGGTTTTGTGTGGGGTGTGGGTTTTTGGGTTTTTTTGGTTGGGGTGTGGTGAGTTTGGTGTGGTTTGTGGGTTGGGGGTGTTGGTGGTGTGTTTGGGTGTTTTGTTGGTTTTTTGGTGTGTGTTGTTTTGTTGTTGTGTGTTTTGTGTTGTGTTTGTTGGTTTTGGGTTGGTTGTGTTTGGGTTTGGGTGGGTGGGGGGGGTTGGGGAGTTGTGGTGTGTTGTGTGGTTGTTGGTTGGTGGGTTGGGGGGGGGAGGGGGGGTTGGGAGTGGGGGGGGGGTCTTCTCGGGTGAATTAACGGACTTCGAAATTGAAAATAAAAAATCGATTCTTCACATAGTAATATTTGCCATTATCGGAGTCATAAAAACATGCCACTCTCTTTTTCTTCCCTTCTGGCCCATATAATTGCCACTTTCCCCATAATATGTAATGAAATAACTCTACAAAAACCATGTTAAAACTTGGTTATATTACAACTTCAACAGAATTTAGAATGGATCCAAGTTCTCCCGCGATCATAACTTGGAAATGATACAAATTCAACAACTTTAGAATACTTTTGCAAAAAATAAATTCAAAGGAACAATAAAAATGCTGCTGGGCAAAAAATAAATTCAAAGGAACAATCAAAATGCTGCTGCGTAAAATAGAAATTCAACAGAACACTCATGTTCGTTATCATAAAACTTATAAACATGTTAAATATATTATATTACACTTCAACCAAAAAAAATATCAAATCCAACCGAAGTATACGTACACATGCCCACATGAAGTAACCTACAACAACTTAAAGAACAAAAAGAAAAATAACATACTTTAAAAAAATAATAACGCCTGGCGTCCTAATAAAAATATTACATAAAAAATTTCAAAGAGGACTAAATATAAATTAGCTTAGTTTCTGCTTCTCTTAAAAAATAATTTTACCAACTCTAGGAGTATTAGGATTAATTGTCTAGTCTAAAGCATAATGACCTAGTTTTAAATATAGTGCATTCTATGGATATTAATATTATTAATATAATTAATTATTAAATAAAAAAATATTTAAAATGATATTTAAACATTTAAAATATTTTCTGCTATAAAATCTAACCAAACACAAAGTCACATGGACTAACACTATCGAGAAACAAGAAAAGCAACATACTTAAAAAAAAGAAGCTCAATGCTGTGATGCTGCTTTTTGCGATGGATGTACAAGATATACCAGGATGACGCGATCTAATTTATTAATAAGAAGGAAATAATACTTATAAAAACTAACCTAAAATATGTGATATTGCATATTGCCAACTTCTGTTTTCGCAAGAGATCTAATACAATATATCTTATACAATCGGTGATATAATTTGTTTTTAAAAAGAACTTTATACTTATAAAAAATGACCTTAAAGTTGTGATGTTGCCGTGGATGCTGCTTTCGTGACAGATCTGATATAACACAGTAGATATACAAAATGATTTTTTTTTTAATATCTTATTTAATAAATTAGGGTTTATTTAAGATATTTGATTTATAAAAAAAAAATAAAATAAATATATAAACAAGATATATATGAATAATGATAAAGAAAGAAATAATATTTTAAAAAATTTATAAAGTTCTATTAAAATTTGGGTTTTGGTGATCCAATTTGGGTTTCCATGACCATCTCATAAGAAAGATGTCCTAGATGTAACGGTGTTATTCTCTTATATAAAACTATTGTATTAAAAAAATAAAATAAAAAATAGGATTTATAGTGATGATGTTTTGGATGTGCCCTGTTGGCCAATGTTGTTATTCTTTATAGTGATGCCATGTTCATTCCCAATTTATCCTTATAACACAATTGTATTAAAATAAAAAATAAAAAATAGGGTTTATAGTGAGGATGTGTTGGATTTGGTGTCCTATTAGCAATAGTGTTATTTTTCTATATATGAAAGGAAAAATTCTTCTGTAAATCCAATATTCTAAATAAATTCTAATCTATTAAATAAGAGGAAATAAAAAAATATATATCATTTTGTATATCTAGTGTGTTATATCAGATCTGTCATGGAAGCACCATCCACGGCAACCTCACAACTTTAAGGTTAGTTTTTGTAAGTATTAAGTTCTTTTTAAAAACAAATTATATCACCGATTGTATAAGAATATGTCTGAGGAGTCAGCGATACCAGGTTAGTTTTTATATCTTTCTTATATTCAAATTACATTATTTTTATATTTTTTATATATATTTTTTTGTGATATAAAAAATTAACATTATAAATAAAATAAAATAAATATAAATAAAATGAAATTAACCAAATTCAATCTTTCATATTTATGTATTGTATTGAACCTCTTGGGAAAACAGTAGTAGCAATATCGCACTTGTATATCTATATATTGTATTAGATCTCTTGCCAAAACAAGTTGGCAATATCACATATTTTAGGTTAGTTTTTATATGTATTATTTCCTTCTTCTAAATAAATTAGATCGCGTCATCCTGGTATATCTTGTACATTCATCGCAAAAAGCAGCATCACAACATTGAGCTTTTTTTTTTTTTAAAGTATGTTGCTTTTCTTGTTTCTCTAAGTGTTAGTCCATGTGACTTTGTGTTCTTGGGAAAATATTTTAAAGGTTTTGATATCATTTTAAATATTTTTTATTTAATAATTAATTATATTAATAATGATTTATATTTATGATGTGACCAGAGTTTAATCTTCACAACGGATATGTATATATATTAAAAAAATTTACTCAATAAAAAAAATTATATTAATAATATTATTATGCATAGAATGCACTATATTTAAAACTAGGTTATTATGCTTTAGACTAAACAATTAATCCTAATACCCGTAGAGTTGGTAAAATTATTTCCTCAGAGAAGCAGACACTAAGCTAATTTATATTTAGTCCTCTTTGAAATTTTATTATATAATATTTTTATTAGGATGTCAAGCGTTAGTATTTTTTAAAGTATGTTATCTTTCTTTTTGTTCCTTAAGTTGTTGTGCGTTACTCTATGTGGTCATGTGTATACTTTGGTTGGATTTGGAAGTTGTTTTTGGTTGAAGTGTAATATAATATATTTATAAATTTTATAATAACGAACATGAGTGTTCTGTTGAATTTCTATTTTACTCAGCAGCATTTTTATTGTTCCTTTGAATTTATTTTTTGCACAACAAGTAGTCTAGAGTTGTGTTGAATTTGTATCGTTTCCAAGTTATGATCGTGGGAGGACTTGGATCCATTCTAAATTTTGTTGAAGTTGTATTATAACCAAGTTTTAACATGGTTTTTGTAGAGTGATTTCATTACATATTATGGAGGAAGGTTGCAATTCTCTGATCTCAGGGCCAAAAGGGAAGAAAAAGAGAGTGGCATATTTTTGTGACTCCGACATTGGCAAATACTACTATGGTGAGGGACACGTAATGAAGCCACACAAGATAAGAATGAGGCATACCTTGATTGTTCAGTATAGCCTCCACCACATGATGTTTTTTTGGTTTAATCTTTCAAAACTTTGGCTTCTGGTTTGTAAGCATTTTTTTTTGAAAACCTTTTCTAGTAAAATAAAAAATATTAATACAAATTTAAAGGGTCTAAGCTTATCTTTATCAACCCAATTTGTTGATGCAATAAACTAAATACATCGTTCTTTATCATATTCACTTACCCAACATATTGAAAATCTTAAAAAAATTAATTTTTTTTGTTAGTTTTTTTTAGGTTTTATGGCTTAATATCAAAATAATATGTGTTAAAGTTTATAAAATTATAGGTTATATGTCATAGGGAGACAATGCAATGGTTTATACTTTGGCTCTTCTTTTGTAGGTCTAAAGTTCAAACCAAGTCATGGGCCAGGATGTGTGGGAAAAACATTAATTGTTTAGATATAATTAAGATTCATGGTTTGATAAAGGTCTAGATAAAATTTAACTCTTCACTATATTATTTTTAAAATGTTTTCAATATACTCAATAAGAAAATATGATGAAGAACCATCTATTTAGGTCATTTCCACCAACAAATATTATTGATAAAGATAAGCTTAGACCTTTTAAATTTGTGTTAAGTATTATTTATTTAGTAGAAGAGGTTTTGAAAGAGTCCTCAAAATTTTTACAAACTAGATGCTAAAGTTTCTAAAGATTAGACCAATAAATAATAGATATTGAGCTTTCCCATCCAAGGGAACAAAAAACAAACACATATCCTAAATAAAAAATAGAAGAACCAAGAAGAAGAAGAAATGAAAAGGAAAATAGAACTACGAGAACACCAAAACCTTTGCATTCCTTAACTTCATCATTCTTGATCTTTGAAGTTGAGGATTGAGACGGTTATGGTGTTCTCTTAGTTCTTATTTCCTTTTTCTCTTGGTTCTCCCATTTTATATTTAAGATATGTGTTTGTTTTTTGCTCCCTTGGGTGGGATAGTTCCATGTATTTTTTTTTTTTGTTTAATCTTTAGAAGCTTTGGATTTTGGTTTGTATATGGTTCAATGACCCTTCTCAAAACCTCTTCCACTACCTAATAAAAAATAAAATAAAATAAAAATTAATACAAATTTAAAGGGTCTAAGCTTATCTTTATCAACCCAATTTGTTAGTGCAATGAACTAAATGCATCATTCTTCATCATATTCTCTTACCCATCATATTGAAACTATTTTAAAAATTTAAGGTTTTGTGTTAGATTTTCTTTAGGTTTTATGGCTTAATATCAAAATAATATATGTTAAAGTTTATAAAATTATTGTTTATATGTCCCAGGGGGACAACACAATGTTTTAGACTTTGGCTCTTCTTTGGGAGGTCCAATGTTCAAACCATGGCATGAGCGAGTATGTGTGGGAAAGACTTTAATTTTTTAGATATGATTAAGACTCATGGTTTGATAAAGGTCTAGATAGAATTTAACTCTTCACTATCTTATTTTTAAAGGTTTTCAATATGCTGAGTAAGAAAATATGATGAAGAACCATGTGTTTAAGTCATTTGCACCAACAAATTATGTTGATAAAGATAGACTTAGACCTTTTAAATCTGTGTTAAGTATTATTTATTTAGTAGGTAGTAGAAGATATTTTGAAAGGGTCCTCAAATTTTTAGAAACTAGATGCTAAAGTTTCCAAAGATTAAACCAATAGAAAATAGATATTGAACTTTCCCATCCAAGGGAACAAAAAACAAACACATATTCTAAATAAAAAATAGAAGAACAGAGAAGAAGAAGAAAAGAAGAAAAGGAAAGGGGAACTAAGAGAATAGATCCTTTGTAGTACTCAACTTCATCATCCTCAATATTTGAAGTTGAATATTGGGAAGGTTATGGTGTTATCTTAGTTCTCCTTTACTTTTCTTTTTTGTTCTCCTACTTTTCATATAAGATATGTGTTTGTTTTTGCTCCCTTAGGTTTCCATGTATGTTTCTTTTTGGTTTAATATTTGGAAGCTTTGGCTTCTAGTTTGTAAAAGGTTTAAGGATCCTTTCAAAACCTCTTCTACTACCTAATAAAAAATAAAATAAAAAAATTTAATACAAATTTAAAGGGTCTAAGCTTATCTTTATCAACCCAATTTGTTGGTGCATCATCGTCATCATATTCTCTTACCCAACATATTTAAAATCTTTAAAAAATTAAAGGTTTTGTGTTAGTTTTTTTTTTTATATATTTTATGGCTTAATATCAAAATAATATGTGTTAAAGTTTACAAAATTATAGGTTATATGTCCCAAGGGGAAAACACAATGGTTTATACTTTGGATCTTCTTTCAGAGGTCCAAGGTTCTAACCACAATATATTTGATTACATGTTTAGCTTCACTCCATATTTAATTACATTTTATGAAACCTTTTGTTCAACTCGAAACTGAATTTTAGTAAAATTTTAAGTCTTTTATTCTCTTACAACATGCATGCTTTCAAGATTACAAGTTGAAATGACTAGAAAAATAGATAAAATTAGTTATACTGATCTTTTAAAGATATCTTTAGAGCGTACAACATGGAAAAACCATATGCATATTTTGTGGCTTATTTTAATATTGTAAGTGTGTATGACTAAGGCAATGTTATACCAATAAAGTAAAATAATATTTTAAAAATCCACTATCGTTGTGTAAACTAAGATACTCTAGTTTCTATCTAAGATAATTAGAAGGAGAAAATAAATGATTAAGGATGAAGGCCACTATAGTTCTCATCATTTTCTTCTTCGTTTTTATTGGAAGTTGTTCCCAACTTCTAGACCAACTGAAGAAACATCAATGCAAACGATGACTCTAATAGCCACTTGGCTTTCATTGTCAAAGTCCTTTTGTGACCCACAAGGTAAATAGAAGTTTGCTTCTTGTGATTGATGAGAGTCCAAACATCAAGCAAAGTTTCACCTACCAAGGGTTGCTAAAAATGTGTAAAGGGATCTTCAAGATAAATAACAAAAACCTCCTCCCCAATTTACATGGTTTACATAATTTCAGCTGACTCACATTCACAACATCATGAAGGCTAAGTTCAGTTGAAAGATCCAAATCAAAAGTACAATGTCCTATTACTAGGAGAATTGTATAATATCCATATATTATGTACGTCAACTTGTATGTTTTTTATTCTAAAACCTTTGCTTGTCCACCATAGAGAAATTAAACAGCTTCATGAACTAGAAGTTCATGAGAGGACCAACATAAATACAAAACTAATTCAGCTTGTATACTAATTTATCTTAAGATATCTAAACATTAAGGAAAACATACACATTAATAAAATATATATACACAAATCTATAACTTAAGATATCTAAACATTAAAAAAAGCATACACATTAATAAAATATGTATAATTTACATGAATGAAGATATATACACATTGTCCATTTAAATATTTGAAAATAAAAATTAAATAATTTTTTAAAATCATAGCGAAACCATGTCTTTTGGACATATAAGAACCTCTTTATGTAAGAAAAGAAAAGCTTTTCACTTTACATATTAATTCAATGGTGTATCTATACCAACATGGATCATTTAATCAAAATCAGTATAAATGATAAGTTTTACCGAACCTTTTATAAGTGTGAGGTACAATCATTACAATAACCAAAAGAACCAAGTTGAAATCTACCAAAAGTAATTTGTTGGCCCATAATTTAGAGGATACGTAGAAGATGTGGTATAATAAAAATGGAGAAATGAAAGTGTGATCTACTAAAAATGGTTACATTTAAGTTTAAATTCAATGCAGTGACTTCAACAAGACATGCATGTATATATAATGCTAAGATATGTAGATACAGGGTTCTTAATTTCTCGATACTTACAGCGACATCAAGGCATAAAAATAGAGGAAACTGAGAACCGAGAACACATTTATTTAACGCTTGCATCCTTCCACTCAAAAACCAACTAGCAAATATATTTGAACATACCCTAAATCCCACCTTGTCAAAACTACAATATAAATTGTACATAGAACTGATAAACAGCATCCACCAACAAAAGTTTCCAAAAGTTTCTCTCTGAGAACCCAGAACAAATTTATTTAAGGCTTGCAATTTTCCACACAAAAACCAACTAGCAACTATATTTGATCATACCCTAAATCCCACCTTGTCTAAACTACAATATAAATTGTACATAGAACTGATAAACAACATCCACCAACAAAAGTTTCCAAAATGTTTCTCTCTGAGAACCCAGAACAAATTTATTTAACGCTTGCATCCTTCCACTCAAAAACAAACTAGAAACTATATTTGATCATACCCTAAATCCCACCTTGTCCAAACTACAATATAAATTGTTTATAGAACTGATAAACAACATCCACCAACAAAAGTTTCCAAAAGGATGAGACTTACTTGTTGAACATTCAGCAGTTCGAGGATTGCAAGAGCAATATTCTTCACATAGCAAAAACCAGAAACCTCAATTGATGGCAATGTCAGCATCCTTCTTATTGATCTTCACAGCAGCGCACGTGCAGAGGCCTGGCAAAAATTGTACAATCCCTCAGACACAGGACAGTCGTTCGCTACAAGCACTTCGGCCAGAGATCCTAACACACACTTGTTTGAAATGAGACGGGCAAACAATATATATATACACCGCAATACAATGGGCTCACCCAGCAATTTAATAAATTTACTTTAAAGAAAATATTAAATATTATAGTGGTTTTATTGTTTGATGCAAGGTTATTGTTATATTTGTTTAAAAATATTAAATACAAATTACTTTAGATTTTCCAAAGGTAAAAGTGTCTTCACTTTTATATGGATTATTTAACTATCGTTTGTTGAGTCTACTTGTTCCAAATAGAATGCATCGCAGTGGATATATATTTCACCCATTCTTAAAATGGTGCGAAAAGATTTAAATTATTTTCTTGGAGGAGTTATTCTAACAATACAAAATTAAATGGTCTTGGAATTTAAAATGGGTCAATTTACAATGGGTTCTGATAAAATTTTAGGAAATTTTTTATTTATTTTTTAATATATGGAAGAGCATCAATTTAATTATTAGATAAAAATTATTTAAAATTTTAATAAAAAATATAAATTAAATGATCTAGAAATTTGAAATAATTTTTTATTTAAAATTTAAAAATGGTTTAAGTCTTTCATAGTAGCATGGCCCTTTTCTTAAATCTTATGGAATAGTGCTAATATAATTGAACTTAGATATAGTGGGTTTTAAGAGCTTGAATTAGACTAAAGGTCGGTCTAACTAAAAATTTTAATGATTTTGGTTTAGGTATAGTTAAGCTCTAGGATTTAATAAATGTTTTAATAATATTAAGTTGTTGATTTAGTAAGGAAATAAGATGGAGTAAAACATGTTTAACTATGTTAGTAAAAATTATTTAAAATTTTAACAAAACATTTAAAATGTTTAAATCGTAGAATTATTATAATAATAAAAAAGAAATAGTTTAAGAATTTGAATTAAACTTTATCAAAAATTTAAGAATAGATTAGGTCTTCAATTGTAGCATGAATAAATTAGGTCTTCAATTGTAGCATGGTCCCTTTCCTAAATCTTCTGGGAGAGTACCAAAGCCAATATAATTGGACTTAGGTATAGTGGGTTTTAAGAGTTTGAATTGGACTAAAGGTTTGTCTAACTAGAAATTTTAATGACTTACTTAATAATGATCCAAATAGCATTTAACTATTGATTATATTTAGCATTTAACTATTGATTATCTTGTTTTTAACATGTTTGAAAAGGAAATAAGATGGAGCACCATGTTTTTAACCATGTTTAGGTTAATTTCATCAATAGATTATAATGTTCAATTTCTATTATCAATTTTTATTATCTTGGGTTTATTTCCTGACGAGATGAGGATCTATTTAAACTTCTTAAATTTGTAATAAAGTTTTGTGTTAATATTTTTTAAGGTTTTGTAATTTTTTTTAATTTACCATTAAAATAATTGCTTAAGTTTGCGGAATTGTAAGTTATATAGGAATATTTGTTTATTTAGTATATATTTATTTAACCAAATGTTGATTATTACAATTTGTTGTATATTCATATTTTTATTGAATTTAATCTTATATGTTTTATTTTAGTTAAGTCATGTATTGTTTATATAATTTATTGGGTTTGAGATTTGATCATATATTAAAAGAATATTTGATTAGTTATTCTAAAAAATGTAGAATAGTTTATATTTAAGTTATAATTGGGTTGATGTTTAATTATATATGGATTTCTTATTGAGACTAGACATAAATGAAGGGTTGGTAGAGTTGTAAAGGAACTTCAATTATGAAGTTCAAGGTTCAAATCCAATGGAGGTAGAGTTTTATACCATACTTGAGTAACCAAAGTTTGGTTGGATGAACATATACTAGGTAAATAACATTTTCTAAGAGGGTTATCTTATATGGCCTATGATATCATGGACAATGAAAACTACTTTAACTTTACTTTTTAACTTTAATTAAAATAATATTGGATCAATTATTTTAAAGAATGTATAATAGTTTATATACAAATTATTTGTAAAGTTGTATACATGATAAATAGATTTTAATATTTGCATTACCTTGTAGGTATTTGGTCCCTTATATTAGACTATCACATACGTCCTTAGGTCAATTATACATTGAAAGAGATATACCTTAACTCTTTTGAGTTTGAACCTTAGACCTTATCTCTAAAATACCTAAGCCTTCACACCTTAGCTCATTTGAAATTGAATTGTAGATCTTATATATGAAGTACCTAAGCATAAATTATGTCACTCAATATGTATAGAGGAATAGAAAGGAAGGGATCTACTAGGTTGCACATCACTCCAATCAATATCACTATATTGATGTTAAGCTAGGGTTGGATTGATATATGATAATCAACTCTATCTCTAGTTCAATCTAATTAATAGTAATAAATTATATGTTTGACTTATTGGTAAATTTGCATACATGATAAATAACTTTTAAAGTTTAAATAACTAATTGGATCCTTTATCCTTATATTAGACCATAACATACTTAGGTCAATTATACATTGAAAGAGATATACCTTAACCCCTTTGAATTTGAACCTTAGACCTTATCTATGAAATACCCAAGCCCACATATTAACTCCTTTAAATTTTGACTTTAGACCTTATACCTAAAATACCTAAGCATTTACTATGTCACTTAAGATGCACAAAGGTTGTTAATCACTCTAATCAATATGACTATATTAATGTTTATCTAGGTTTGGATTGGTATATGGAAAGACACCCCATCTCTAATTCACTCCAATTAATATGAATAATATACATGTTTAGCCTAAGGATATATTTACATGTGACAATCACCCTCTACTATAAATAATATGGATATACATCAATAGCTTTGATTACATGTTTAGCTTCATTCAATCTATAGTTACTTTTTATTAAACCTTTTGTTGGATACTCCTCAAATGATGAAAGTGATAGGACACTTCAAAGGAAATGAGTAGTAATTCTCATTGAATCAAGAAGCACACATAAATTTATTGATCCATAAGTGGTCAAACAAGGAAATTATCACATTAATACTTCTAACTCCTTTGAAGTCATGATTGCCAATGGAAGCACCTTCCTTGTAAAGGGAAGTATAAAAATGTTAAAATATAAATAGGGGAATATAACTTTAAGGAGAATATGTTTTCCTTACCCCTATATAGGTGTGATGGTGTTTTGGAAGCATAGTGGTTGTGGATGTTAGATCCAATCTTATGGGATTTTTCTAAGCTACAGATGAAATTTATCCAACAAGGAATGGAGTACACCTTATAGGACATGAAGGTTAGGGCTGCTCAATTTATTTCAACCCATAAGATGGAGAAATTGTTAAAAAATCCTCCCATGAGGTTATGGATCAATTATTTTCTTTAGAATATTTTGAGGAAGGGATAAGGTTCATCTAGAGGAATTACAAGTTTTATTCTAATGAAATACTCTAGATTTTTAGGATCCTAAAGGACTACCCCCTCATCATACTCATGACCATGTGATTTAGCTTACTCTTTATAGTCTTCCCCTAAATGACCACCCTTACAGGTATCCATATGTCCAATTTAAAATTAATAAAATCATACAAGAACTTTGTGCTATATGGGTTATTCATATGAGCATTAGTCCCTATTTTTCCCTAGTGTTGTTGATATGAAATAAGGATTTATCTTTGCATTTATGTGGATTTCAATGATCATAATAAAATCACTATGAAAGATAAATTTCATATTCTAGTAATTGATGAATTGCTGGATGAGTTGCATGTGGTCCAATTTTTTTTGAAATTATATTTACAAATGGTGTACCATTAGATTTAAATCAAGGGTGAAGAAATTCCTAAAATAGCTTTTAGAACTCATGAAGGGCACTATGAATTCTTGGTTATGCCATTTGGGTTGACCAATGCACCTTTCACTTTTAAGAGTTTGATAAGTTTCATTTTTTGGCCCTTTCTTCGTAGCTTCATTCTAGTTTTATTTTATGATATTTTGATTTACAATCATTTATGGGAGGAGAATATATAACATTTGGATCAAACTCTACAACTTTTATCAAAAAATTAAATTTATGCCAATAGATCAAAGTGTTCTTTTGGTCTTTAAGAATTCAAATATTTGGGTCATATTATTACCAAAGGTGAAGTTAAAGTGGACCCTAAAAAGTTTTAGGTTGTTCAATAATGAAAAATGCTTCGAACACTAAAGGATCCTTATAGATTTCTAGGACTCACTAGATATTATTGTAAACTTATGTAAAATTATAGAAATATTATAGCTTCTATGACAATCATGTATAGAAAGAATTATTTTATATGGTCAAAACTAGAGGAGAAGGATTTCAAAGAGTTGAAGTAAGCTATAACCATCACCATAGTGTTAGCAATATCTTATTTATCTAACCTTTTTTAATTAAATGTAATACTTCTGGCAATGGAATTGGGATAGTTTTGACGCAAGAAGGAAGACCATTGACCTTCACTAGTAGAGTACTTTTTGGCCAAAATTTTGGAAAGTCTACTTATGAAAAGGATATGTTATCCATTTAACATGTTGTTAATCATTGGAGGTTGCATCTCATTGGGCATCACTTTTCCATTAATATTGGCCATCAAATTCTCAAATATTTCATAGAGCAAAGGGTGGCCACATCAAAATAATAAATATGGGTTTCTAAATTATTAGGTTGTGATTATAAAATATGTTAGATTTTGATGAGTAAATAATCAAAATAAGATTACCTCAAGATCAATAATACAATTGCAATATGAAAGATATAATAGTGCAGATCAATAAAGCATATAAAATTAGAATCAACTATATAAAAACTCAAAGAATGCTAATGGCAAATGCTCAAAAATTACTAAGAAATATTAATTGAAAGAAGATATCAAAATACATCATACTATATTACCTTCCATTTCTTTCATAGGCGACTCTTTCTCCTTCGCTATAATTATTTTACATCAATACATCCCTATATATAGAACAAAATGTGACTCTTCATATGGAGGTATCTTGGCCCTCACTCTTTCCATGACTCTTCATCTTCCTACTCTATTGACACATGTACATATGGACAACTATGTACATTTATATTACCAAAATATTATTGCACACTTGTGCATTACATTGCATAAAGTAAATCCTAATCTAAGACACTCTTTCCTAATCTATAAATGTACCCATGATGGTACATTGGTATGTACCAAATAATGTAATATATTCCAACACCCCCTATATTACATTATTTGGTATGGATATTCTTCCTCTTTATTGAACTTGTACTCTTATTTGTTGCTTTGTTTGTCCTACTTCATATTTTGATCTTAATCAAATAAAAGATTAGTATTTTTATAAAATACTATATTTGCTAGAAAAGCTTTAGCTTCATGTACTTATGTATCTTATATTAGTTATTGTATTTCATGTGTCTCTTGGGCTAGGTGCCCCTTTTGATTTCATCCTCTGTATTAAGGCTATTGTTGGTACTATTATTGTGGTGATTTGTACTGATTCTGGTATTATCTAGGTTGAGACAACCTATTTGATTATCCTCCTAAGTTTACCTAATTCATTTGATGTTGATTCCTTGGATTGAATCTATAGTAGTTGGTACTATGTACTCCTCTCTTGTAAATTTGATAATACCTATCATTCCACTTTGTTTTACGTCTTGGAAATGAAGCAATATTCCCTTGTGAATTATCCTTTGAGACCAATGCATTATTACTCATTTCATACTTTATTGAGTTTTTTACCTCATATTCCTGTAGTATATTAACCAAATCCTAAAAAGAAATATCCTTACTTAGGAGTTGTAAGGATGTAACTAGATGTTTGTAATTTTTTAGTAGTTCTGATAAGATGACTTGAACAAGTAATTTATCTTCAATTGTTTATCCTAGGGTTAATAACTTCCCTCTTGTATTTTCTACTCTTCTAAAAAATAGTTCAATAGTTTCACCACTCTTGAATTTTAAAGAATTCAATTGTGTTTGTAGATTTAGATTGGTGGGTTTATTTTTTCCTTCGAACATTTTTGCTAAAGTGTTCCATGCATCTATAAAAGTTTCTGATGAACTGATATAAGGTTGTATGTCATATGAAATTGCAAAGGTTATGACGATTAATGCTTTTGTTTTTTTTTCCTCATATTTTTGTATATCTCTATCATCTTCAGTAGGTTTAGTTTTTGCTCATTTGACTATATCCCAAAGCTTTTCTACAATCAAGATTGATCTTACTTTATTTTTCAATGAAGTGTAGTTAGAGCCTTTGAGCAATTAGAAATCTAAAAGAAATATTTTGTTTGTATTTTCCATGAGGAGACTATCTTATGATTCCCTAATATTTGCAACTTTAATCCTTTACAAATATTCAAATCTCTAATTATTTTTAACTTAGAGATTAAAGTTATCAAATGCAATATCTCTAATGTAGAATTCATTTTATCTCCCAACTCTAGAAAAATTAATATTTGCAAAGTTTTTTTGTAATACTAGCTTGATGTAGAATGCCTTATTTCTCCAACCTTAGTAATTTTGCAAATATTCAATTTGTTTTGTAAATCTAAATATATAATTTTATAAAACCCAAATATAATGCTTCTTTAAATATGATAGAATGTTTCAAAATGCAATATCTAGATTTTTCTAAGGTTCTATAATGCTTTTCACTCCACTAAAATCTTCAAATATTTAACCTTAGAATATATTCACTTTATTCCTTATTCTTCCTACCAATATAAACTTTAATATGAAATTATTATAGTAAATATTTCCTTAATTTTTCAAGCACTCCTCCTTGACTTATTGGGAACTCCTCCTTCTAGTCAAAATTTGTTGGACTTGATAGAAGGCGCTTTGAATGTACCTTTAATGCTCTTATTTAATACTTGCTATGAATCTACCTAAACTCTCTTACATTGGCAACTATATATGTACTTCTATCCTCTTGTGTAATATGCCACTTTTAGCATATGCTATAGAGACTTATTAACTCCCCTTAGGTGGTTCTAATGTTCTTATAAGATGAACAAAAATTTGGCACAGTATTCCTTATGATGTTTGGGTATTACTAATCCTTTCTTGAGCACTGGATGATGAATTAGAGTATTGAACACTCTTCTTTCCTAGAGATGCATGTTATGACTCTGTGCTGACTCTAACCCTTGTACCAAATGGTAATATTCCTCTTTCTTGCTTGAGAAAAGTATTACAACCTTCTATGCATATGCTCCCTTCTCCAACATATGGAATTTTAAGATTATTTTAATGTTTTCCTTCTTCACTTTTCCTCCAATGTATTCTTACTTCTTTGTAATAGCAATTGGTGTTGTTTCTTCTCTATTTGGATGATGATGAATTCACCCGTGATTGGCTCCAACTATGTCTATTATAGAGCACTCCAATGGTGGGTATATGGTGCTTACTTTTTGGAAATTTTATATATTGATAATATTCCTTTGATAATACACCCTATATTTTCAATCTACCTTGCTTTGTGTAGATAGAATGATTGTGCTATGTATGGTTTACATAGGGTAATATTTTGCAAGTTGTAGATAATGTCTTCTAGCTCCTTGGTTGGCTGATTTCTAAGCCTAAAGGATCTTTGCTTAATAATCCTTGTTAGTGATTCTTTCCTATAAATGGGTGGATGTTCATTAATATCTTACCCCCCTATGATCTATTGCTCAATAGTTCTTAATATGGTGGTGATCCACACCACTCTTTTAGTGGTTTTATTCACCACTTTAGATTGCAAATATGGTGTTTTTAAACATCTAAAATCTGCATTTAAATTTGAAATTATTTGCTTTCCAAATTCAACTACATTTTTAGGTATATTCTTCCTCACAAACATAGGATAAATCTGCTCTTAAATTTACTTAAAAAATAATATACTATTCTATTATTACTCCTTTAAAATATTTAACTAATACTATTATAATCTTGCACATTTCTATAAAAATAATGGTGTGTAATAGTGTCTTTTCTTTGACTTAATGACACTCTAAAAAACTTTCCTTTTGCTAGCTCTAAATAGCTCTAAAATGTTATGCTCTAAAAAACTCTTAATAAGCACCTTCAAAATCTCTGCAATAATACTTTATATGGCATAAAATTTCACATACCTTTTTGTAGCTCCTTTATTTATATATTGATATCTTGTATTTGTTGTAATGCACCTTTATTTTGATGTTAGTGGACTCTTCAATTTGCAGCTATAGTTTCTGCCCAAAATTTATTTTCTTCTCCTTCAAATATGTGATGTTGCAAGTGTGAATAGGACTTAGCTTAAAACAGGCCTAGAAAAAAGTAGTTTTTCTAAGCCCAGTGTGAACACACTCACCTTTTGTCGACTAATCTTGCTTGGATGGTCGGCATGATATTCCTTCTCCATTTCTTTAATTTTCTCCTTATCCCTCCACTCAGCTTCCTCCTTTCTTGCCGTTCATTTTCCCTTATCACTCCACTCCCTTCCTCTCCCCACACTCGCTGCCACCTCCCACTCCACCTCCTACTCCTTCGTTCTCTCTAAACTCCCCGATCTTCCTCCACCTTCCCTTCCCTACTTTAGCGCCTGTTCTAAGCCTATATAAGGTTTAAGATTAATGTATGTTTTTAGCTGGTTAATTGAATATATTTTTGGCTTAATTATTCGTGTCATTTGTTTTACCTTTGGCCTAACTAATCTAAGGTTAATTGAAACTTAGACTTACATTGGTATCAGAGCGAGGGGCATGGATCCCGAGGGCCGAGGTAAGGCACGAAAGCCAAAGGCATAGATCTTGAGGAGTAACAAAAGTAGCAGTCACACAAATCTCGAGGAGCACATGGATCCTGAGGAGCGGATGTCGCATGAATATCGAGGAGCAGATGTTGCACAAATCTCAAGGAGTAGCTATCACACGGATCTCGAGGAGTGCATGGATCCTGAGGAGCAGCCTGGTGGTGCTGATAGCAGGCTAACATGATGGTAGAGCTGACAGCAAGCTGACATGGTGATAGAGCTAACGATAGGTAGACGTGGTGGTGAAGCTGATAGCATGTGGATCAAGGCTGACATGGCTGGCTAATGTGGACGAGGCTGACGTGGCTGGCTGACATGGATGAGGCTAACGTGGATAAGGCTGACATGGTAGCTGACATGGTCGAAGGCTCCAGTGTGTGCCACATGGTAGCATTTGATTGGTCATCAGACGGGAAAAAGGATTGGTGGATCGATTGCTCAAAGGCAATCGACCTAAGTCGATTTACAGGCTTTGATAAAGCCTTAAAATTTCTTTGCCCACTGCATGTGGGACTTAAATTTTTTTTTTTTAAATATTTTCCCGCCGTTATAAGAGGAACCTCCTTCCTCTTCTATCTCGTCCGACTAGCATGGCCTAGCGGAAAAAGTCCCCGCCTTGTAGAGCAGAGACCCGGGGTCGAATCCCACCGAGGTATAAATTTTTTTAATTTTTTTTTTGTGTTTTGTCTATCACAAGGTTTAACTGTGCATTGTTTACCTTGTATATCACCAGCAGCTGCGTGGTGCAGTGGCTAAGTCTTTCAGGTAATACAGCAGAGGTTACCAGTTCAAATCCCAGCGGGGGTTTCTAGAAAAAAAAGGTTAATTTTTTAATTAAATTTTTATTATTTGTTTTTTTTTTTGAGTTTTTTTAAAAAATTATAATTTCTATATATATATATTTTATTATTGTTTTTTAAATCTCCATTTCATTTAAAAAATAATAATTAAAAATATATATAAGATATTGTTAATTTTTTTTTCTAAATCTTTATTAAAACAAATTTTAGATTTTTTTTTTTTTAAATTAAAAGGGTGCAAAGTTTTTTTTGATATAAAAATTTTATTTTTGGCATCATACTAAGTTGTAACACAGTTCATACAGTGTAATTCTAGGTAGATGATC
>JAQPPZ010002939.1:0-124461 GCA_028583015.1 Wollemia nobilis | reverse complement strand
GTAGACACCAAAACAGCACCAATCCGATTATGTGACAACAAGCACCGATCGCACTAACACACACAGCCCCCGGGGCAGCCCTAGAGGTCAAACAGTGGTTCTAACCACTCACACAGTAGTTTTACAAGTCAAGGATCAATTTGGCATCTTTTAGACACTCAGCTACTTATTTGCTCCACCCAGGGACGAGTGCGGATTTGTACTCGTTTCACCCAAAGACGAGCGCAGATTTGTACTCGTTTCACCCAGAGACGAGCACAGATTAGTACTCGTTTCACCCAGAGATTATTACCAACGCTCGCTCCGGGGTGGGACAAACGCCAGGTTTGACCGGCAAAAAGTCAAACCTCGGTGCATGACAACTCAGAACTGCCACTTCGCTTTTCCTGCATGGCATAGGAGTGCGAGTGAGTTATTTTGACAACTCATATCTGCCAATTGACTCTCCCTTCACTGCATGGGAATGGGAGTGAGCTTTTTAAGACAACTCATATTTGCCACTTAGCTATCCCTTCATTGCATGGGAGTGCGAGTGAGCTTTTCTAAACATACAAAGACATGCACAGAGGCAGTTAAGAAGCCCTTGATCAAGAAGAAGTCTTCTATTCACAAACAAAAGCATTCATGCAAAGAAACACTTTTGCATGATTAATTCAAAGAGACCCCTTGGGTCTATAAAATGGTGAGCTTCCTCACCCAAAAGATATATAGAGAAGGAGAATTTTGAGCGACAAAGTGCTGCTAATTCACTTACTTGAGATTTGTGCTTTCAACATCCATAATCTCTTAATCGAAAGAGAGGTTAGTGGGTGACTTTTGAAGGCACGAATCAAGAACCAACCTCGATTTTTTTGACCACAATATCCTATCAATTTGTCGACAACACATCACATCAGGTTTCGGACCCATCCCAAGCGGATTAGTGTCGAAGCAAATTTTCACCCGCGGGTGGTTTGCCTTCGGGCACCCCCCGCCTTATTGCCTTTGGTGACTATTTATTTTGTAGTATTTAGCTAGTTTCATGTTTATGCTTTTCTCAAGTGTTCAATTTATTTAGACTCGTTTTAACCATCGTTAGATTTATCTTTTATTTTTCATACACAGGTGCTACTAATTCTTTGTTTGTTTCTTTGAACGCAGATCTTTAGCATTAGAGGAGCAGCGAGGAATCTACCTTTACCAACGCAAGCGACGACAATGTTTTGGTTCGCCCATCTTATATGTGGGCACGCGGAAGAAGGAATTCTGAAACAAGTTGTAAAAGACCAACATTTAACGCTCCTATCCCCTAAAAAGGAAGGAGACGCATTGTAACATGAATTTGTAAAGCATATCAATAAAAGGGCCGTTCTTTTTATATTGCTTTGATATCTTGTGTTCATGTTCTTTCTTTTTACGCATTTTTCAATAACATAGGGTTTAAGCGTTATTTTAGTTTCGTTTACATTGCATTTTTAGTTTATCCTTTTTGTTTCCAAAATATCGTGCTTTCAATGGCGATCATGGTGGGACCTCTATCCTCTATTTTTTTTTTTAGGTTAGATTTCTAATCTAAAATTGTTTGTTTTGGTTACAGGTACCTATTTTTTGATTATCAGACTGTTATTCGCTTCTGTAAGTGACGATTACAAAATTGGTATTCCTTTCACCCAGGGACGAATAAGCATTCGTCTCACCCTGGAACGAATACTATTTTGATATTTGCCTCACCCAGGGACGAGTATAGTTCTATGCATTTTTCAGAGAAAATCAAAAGCATCCTGTTGGGCAGAGAAGAGGTAGGGGTTTTTTTAAAAGCTTCTGTCAAATTTTTGTTTTCTGTTTTTTGCTTTTCAGTTTTGTATGGCTTAGGGAAAGATTTCTTTTTCGTTTGCCTGTTTCAATTTTTGCAAATTAAAATGAACCCCACACACCACGTGGTATTTTAAACACAAGGAGTTGGTCGTAAAACCCCAACCCTTGAGCAAGACCAAAGGTGGATTCCATTATCACTTTGGCTTGAGATATTGCATCCATTACCCCGATCGTGACTGTTGCTAGACATAAATCCTGATGAAAGCTGACCGAGTGTAACTAGGGTGATTCCTAGCACATGAGGATAATTCTTCTATGGTAGGTGTCATAAATAGAGTGATTCCCATTCCGTACCTCCTATGTTCCATGTATCATCTGCTCTCACGTACCTATAGTCTCCCTGACGTAAGGGCGGGTATATAGAGAGGTTGGTATATCGGTCCGACAATGGTATATTGAAGGGGCGACCATTTTGGAAGTCATAAGAGCCTTCATAATTACATTTAAACGTTTCACAAAAATTTTCAAAAACAAAACAAAACAAACAACAAAAACACACTAAACCAGATTTAGGGCACACTATTAATCTTTAAAAGAGACAATCATTGCTTGTGTGTGTATGCTATTTTCTGTTTAGACAAAAAAATCATAAAAAGAAAATCATAAAAAGAATTTTTGCATCTTTAGGTTAACATAACCATGGTGTTTACTCGTAGCCAAGCCCAATCACGAGCAGAAGCTGTAGAAAATGCACCAAGAGAGACAAGTCGTCTCCGATATAGCCCTGAAGACTTGGCCATTCCGCCTTGGCGACAGGGTACACAAGTTAGTTCACACCATGCAAAACATGGCTCTAGAGGCACCTCCTTGAGGGGCACTCCAACCCATGCAGTCATAGAACATGGCTCTAGAGGCACCTCCTTGAGGGGCACTCCAACTCATGCCATCAATAGATAGGACTATAGAGGCACCTCCTCAAGGGGTACTCCTAAGCAACAACAATCTTTTCAAGAAAATAACCAATATGTAGCACTTGGTCTAAGTACGAGGCCTCCCTTGGAAGTTTGTTTTGGGTGGCCTAGTGATGAAGCGTTGTGTACTGCTCTAGAACAACAAAGGGTCCAAAAGGAGGAACCATATGATTTTGTTACTCCTAATTTACCCTTGATTAATGTCGGACATAGTAGACCATATCCAGAATATCAGGTTCTCCTGACAGGGCAAGACAATTCTGCTCGCACCTTTTATGCATATAACAGAGAGAGTGAGGAGGGTCACTACGTTCCTCAAGAACAGTACTCAGTGCGGGCATGATGCATGTCTGCACTTGATTTATATCCAGATCGCTCATTGAGACCAGAGCTTCAAGTCAATGCTACCAACCTTGACAGAGGGAAGCAACATATAGGGGTCTCAGAGCACCATGATCAAAATAGATATGTAGGGGAGACATCTAGGCCTCCTAAACAAGAGACGGCAAAACAAAATGACTTGGCATTTGCCCAACTAGCCGTCTGCCAAGCGCAAATCACGCGGCTTAGGCAAGACCAATAGAAATTAGAACATTTGTGTCGCCTTAATCAAGAGCACATTCAACGTCAGACAGCTGAATTGCTTCATAATAATGCGCTTGAGAAGGCCCCAGTTCCTTGTGCATAGCAATCTAAGATGTATGTGAGGCACAACCCTCTAGTGCAAGACAGGTCTCTGTGACATCAGCAAGCACTGCCTCCAAGACCTCCTAGACCTGAGCGAGAGGCCACTCCCCGCAACCGTGATGGGCATCCTTCGCGGGCACCCATCAATGTTTACAGGCCTAGGCCAAAAACTCCTCAAGAAGATTATGAGGATTATGACCAAGAAGAAGAGTGGGCTGAAACGCCCTATCAAGGCAGAAGGGATGCTGCCCATTTATCCCTTCAAAGGCCTCACGTTCCCCGCAACCCACAGCGGGAACAAACCAATGAGGAGGATATTACGTCCTCCGATGCATATAAAGTGTTTTTAGAATGCTTAGAGACTATGGAACTCAAGATTGCTGGGCCCCAAAAGCCTACCTTATGCCAACTCCGTAGTCATTCGGTGCATCCATCAGTGCCAGCACCTCCATACCCGAAACATTTCAAGTTGCCATAGTTGGCACTCTTTAGAGGGGACGAAGATGCTCAAGAGCATGTGACTCAATTTTTGAGCCAATGCTTTGGTATACAAGACAATGATGCATTTCTATTAAGAACATTCATAACCACATTCGTAGGATCTGCCTCGAACTGGTTTACCCATCTACCGAAGCATAGCATCTATAACTTGGATCAACTAGTGGACGCGTTCCTAGAATGTTTTGCTTTCAATACAAAGAAAAAGGCGTCACTAAGTGATCTAGCTAGCCTCAAGCAGTATGAGGAGGAATCTATGGTAGCATATGGGAATCAGTGGAGGACGGTGCTTTCAAAGCTGTCCCACCTCCCTCCTATGTCTGACCTAACTCAAATGTTCGCAAAGAGCTATTTGCGATTGATCTCTATGCTATTGCAGCTACAGTAATATGCCACTTTAGAAGAAGCTCTGGCACAAGCTAGAGTTATCGAAGAGATCAAGATACAGGAGGGAAAAATTGCCAAGCCTAAGAAAAAAGAGTGGAACAAGAGCACCAAAATAGGGAATACGCAACAGAAACTTGCCATGGTCAATCAAGTTGCTATTAATGCCCCTACGCCTACCCAAGCAACACAGCCTCCAAAGGCTAATTATCAGGCAGTGCCTCATAATAACTATGAGAAAGATAATAAAAAATAGGATCAAAATCAGCAGCATCACCCTAGGTGGCAATTTACACCATACACTGAGTCTAGGGATTCCTTGTTTGACCGTTTGTCAATGGCAAACTTGATTAATCTACCAGAGATTCCAACAATCGATCCTAATGCGCCAAAACCTAAGGGTTACAGAGAGGATATTTACTGTAGATTTCACAGAAGGAAAGGCCATGACCTTAATGTCTGTTGGACGTTCAAAGGTTTAGTGCAAGACCTCATTGACAATAACACATTGGTAGTGGATAACCCCATCGCACCCAACAACCAACAAATGGGTGTTTTCAAAGATCTTTTACCCACACATGATGCACAAGTAAAACCTCTTCATGTCAACGAAGTGCAATAGAATTGCCCCATGGAGGGGTATGTTGGGATGATTAGCATTGTGACAAGAAACAAGAGACACCCAGGAGTTGCCCTCGCAATAGCCACCAGGGAAGTTCCATCCACATCACAACCTCAACTGAATCCTACACAGTTGCCCCTGCCTCGACCAGTGGCCACGATTCACACTAGACTTACTCAAAGTCTACGGACCACATCGGATAGGCTCTCCATCTATGAGCTTATTCAACAATCGACACCCCATCGGGAAGCTCTTATGGAGATATTAAAGGCAATTGAGTTACATCCCCACAAAGCGAATGCGTTCAACAATTTTGTGGGGCATGTCAAACAGTGTACTGAACCAATCATTACCTTCAGGGAAGATGAGCAAAAAATGGTGACTGGAGATGTAGCAGATCCACCCCTGCACGTTATTGCATGGGTCAACAAGACTCCGTACAAGCGGGTGTTGGTAGACACTGGTTCGTCCAGTAACATTATTACAACTGCTGCACTAAAAAATTTGAAGCTGCCAGCCTCTCACATTGTACCTTCCACTTATACCCTTCGAGCATTCAATGATGCGATATGCTCGACAGTTGGCACAATTATCCCGCCCATACAAGTGGGACAAAAGACCATTCATACGTTGTGCCACATTTTAGAAGGTGAGATGGCTTACAATATCTTGCTTGGGCGGCCTTGGATCCGGGATATGAAGTGTGTCCCTTCAATTGCTCATCAATGTTTGAAGTATACATTTTAAGGACAAGTGCACGTGGTCCCCATAGATTTGGAACCTTTTAAATATTGCAACTCAGTGCAAATCATGCCGCAGTCGACCCTCCCTTCAACGCATGTGGATTTCTAGTTAAATCCATCTAAAAGGGGTCCGACTAAGCAAGAATCTCCATTACCAAATCAATCAAATTCTCAGGCATGTTCATCTTCTTCATTCGGTCCTCCCACAATGACGCCACCTACGGTGGCCACACCAATGGAGAAAGGAAAGAAGCCCCTGGAAGCGGAACCACCTCTAGTCTCCAACATCTCTACAGAAGAGACGCCTAATAGAATGGAAGTTGAGACGCCTAGTTCACCCTGTTGAGAAGCAACACACCCCCACTGAAAAATGAGATTCCATCCTTAGAAAATTCTGAACTTTCATTTTTGCAAAGAGGGACCCTCTAGATGTTTTTCGGTTTTAAATCCAAATTTGCTTGCCTCCTTTTTAAAGTTGTGCTTTTCCTATCATTCTAGCCTGTGTTATTCCAGGACTTAACTTTTACATGCTAGAATCATTCATGCACAAAGAAAATCTTGCACCGGTACCGAGAAAAATCCTGAAAACAGTTGCATAAATTCATGAAAAATCAAACTTTCCATTTTTGGTAGTGTCGCGATATCGCGACACTTCCATTTTCGGAAATGTCGCGATATCGCGACGGGTAAATAAAAATGCAGCTAAGTCGGAAAAGTGTAGCGAAATCGCGACACTTTCCATTTTTGGAAGTGTCGCGATATCGCGACGTTTCCATTTTTGGAAACCGTCGCAAAATCGCTGCAGGAGAGAGAAAAGGAATGAATAAATGTAATATTTTAAATGTCGCAAAATCGGTCCGGAGGAGAGAGAAGCAGATCGTACGGAAGGGCGATTTTGCGACATGTCGCGAAATCGCGACATGTCGCATTTTCACGGTAGGAGAGAGAAAGTGGGCTGGAGAATGAAAATCGGCTAAGTCGCAAACATGTTCCAAAATCGCGGTCAACGCGGTCAACGCATGCAGGTACGGAACGTCGCGATATCGCGACGTGTTCTAGAATCGCGGTTGAAAATCAAGAAGTTGTACGGAGGCCAGGAAGGTCGCGATTTCGTGACATGTCGCGAAATCGTGACATGTCGCGTTTTCACGGCCGACGAGGGAAGAAGTTGCCGATGCGCTGGGGACGTCACGATTTCGCGACATGTCGCGAAATCGCGACATGTCGCAGAATCGCGATAGGAGAGAGAAAGTCATAAGTTGACCTGAAAGTGCATTCCAGCGGGAAACAAAGGCATCCTGGGGTAGCGACACGTGTCAAAGCGTGAGGCAGACATGCAGAGGCCGACATGCAAGCTTATTTTGCGGATTTTAATCTGTTTTTAATGTTTTAAGCTTGGATTTAATGTTTATTAAAGTGCTAATATAATCTTTTTGTCTTTCATGCAGGATTCCATCTGGCACTTGCGGGACAACCGGGAAAGGCCATAAAGGCAAAGTTAAAGTGCGGATTTAGTCAAGGACCGCCATGCTAGAAGAGAAGCTGCCGGTGAGAGCATTCAATGACAAATTTATTGCAGACTTGATAGCATGAAGACCATTTCAACACAGGGATGGCTTTACGGAGATCAAATTGATGGAGAAGTGGTGACTCATCCGGCTCACCAGCAGAATTAATGGAGGCATTTATTTGCAGCTGCGGATGAATGCAAGTGGCTTTAGATTTTATCTTCTCCATTTATGGCAGCTGACTGCACAGATTTGCCGAAGGGTTAAGTTCTATCCGGACTTTGATTTTAAATGGATTTTTATTGTAAAACCCGGGTCCTAGGGTTTAAGTGCGATAAGATTTAGGGTTTGAGCAAGATATTTTGAAAAGATCAGGGTCTGTCCTGAGTCTATAAATACAGATTCTAAATGTAATCGCAGGAGGCGGAGACTTAGAAATAAAAGGCTTATAAGCAATTTCTTGCAAATTTTGTGAAATCCTTTGTTTCTGGACTTGGAGTTGATGTGCTTTAGCTTTTCTGTGATAGCATGGCCAGGAGCCTAATCTTTTGCAGAGTGTGATAAGTGTATCTTCTTTTGTTATCCGTTCCATTTAAAGTTTGTTAGATATATGTTGTAAATCTGACATTATCAAGTTTAAATATGTTGTTAGGCTTCAGTTGTTCTCTTGTCTGCTAGGGGAAATTACAGATTTGAGGTGTAAGTTTGTTCTAATTGCTCTGTCTTCACTGTGTGAGCTAGGCTGTCGGTGAAAGATACCAGTTTTAACCAGCTGCCCTTGGATTTATAATTTTTTGCTAGATCTGTTTCACTCTGCCTTGTGCTCTTAGTTGAAAGTGATCTTAGACTGACTGGACACTTTCTTCTTTGATTTGTTCTGTTGTGAAGCTAGTAGCATAGATAAAATTGATAGTTTGGGGTTTTACAGTTGATGTTTGATAAACTTCTCTTTCTGCCCTACCCTACCCTCTCTTTGTTTTCGGTGAATGATCCATTTTTATTTTCTTTGTTTGTCTTTTATTTAAATCTGCTGACCCATGAGAGCTAGATCAAGAATTCAAGTTAAATCCGATAAACAACTTTTGCAACTACTCGAACAAGTTCAAGAACCCCCTGTAAGGTAACAAAGCAGTCCATATTGAAATCTATTCCAGAAGTGGAAAAGAGTGAATAGCCATTCGACCCAACTCTGTAACTCGCACCTTGGATAACCAGCTAGATCCTAAAGTGAGTGGGATCCGTCCCGTGGGTGTCTCCGGGGCTTCCTTGCTTCATCCTTCTCGGGGTGTGCATGAAAGCCGGACCAACACCTAATTGGCGCTAGAAGGAGGGCCTGAACTCAGTTCAAGTATTGTAAGGGCATAACAAAAACATTTGTAAGGACCCACAGTGAACTTCGGACAGTGTTGTCAGTACGTTTTGTAAATTGTCAGTGCAGTGTTTTAAATTGCCAAATACAGAACCTGTTCAGAACTGCAGAGTTTGTCAGTACCTGTGAAAACTGGATTCTACATACAGGGTAACAAGGTCCCACCCCAGAGCTGGAGAGCTCCTTGTCCCTGAATTAGAAACTCCGAGAAGAAGTAGCCACAGAAGAGCCACATCTCTATCACAGACAGTTTTATCACCATTGATAGTCACTCCAACCAGAGCTCAGAATATCCCTGTTAATCCATTAGCTATGGCAAATTGGTTGGGCTCCACAGCTTTGAACATTCCGGGTATAGCCCATGACTTGCCCAGAAATCCAGAAAGATACCTCCCTAGGTATAAACATGATGGGACAAGAACTGCAGAGGAACACTTAATTGCATTCAAGAATGCACTGAAGTTATTAAATGTACAGCATGAGGATGTTGCCTGCAGACTCTTCCCGTTCACTCTCCAGGAGGGAGCCTATGATTGGTTTCTAAATCTTACCAATGATTCCATCACCAGTTGGAATGACTTAGAAAAAGTCTTTGTGTCACAGTTCGGTGAAGTGATAGATCCCAGCATTTTATATCAACAGTTTTCTAGCATCAAAAGAGAACTGAATGAGTCTATTAGATCCTATAATGTCAGATTCCAGAAAGCTTATGGTAGACTCACTGGCTATTATGTGCCTAATGCAGACTTGGCATTAGAGATTTTCAGGAACTCTCTAGACCCAATGACCTCTGTCTTCTTGAAGAGGGATGCCACTGTTACCAACTTGACAGAAGCTTATAAAGAAGCTTTAATCCTGGAAAGACAGTTGGGACCCCAGCCTTTAAATATTCAACAAACTCCTCTGATCACTCAAGCTGCTCCTGTGTTCAATCCCATTCCACATCAGATGATGCTGCCAGTTTGTCAGACTTTACCATCAGCAGCACCAGTGGCTGCTGCACCTGTTGAGAATGTACAGAACCCGGTAAAAGAGGCTGACAATGCTAGGATTGAAGAAGTTTCAAAGATTGTTCAGAAGCTGGCCAATGATTTTTTGAGTTTTAAAAGGCAAACTTCTACTGGAGACAATCCCAACAGATATTCATACCAACCAAACAGATTTAACAGGCCCCCATATGAACCTAATAAAGATTACAAGGGTAAAGCTCATGATGTGAACATTTGTGACTTAGCCCTGCCCAACTGGTGCAGAATTCATGCCACTTCTCAGCATGGGGAGTTAGATTGTGTGGAATTTTGCAATGCATTTGAAGCCTTGTCAGGAGATTTGATCTCCCCTGAAAATCAAAGAACTGCTGAGGGCCCAAGTTCATCTGGACACAGTGCAGCTATGGTCTTGGATTCTTTTTCTTTCCCGGATGAATCTGAGAATGTAGTTGAAATGCCCATGGATGAAGTACAGGCTTTCCAGCAGTACAGAAGAGATAACTACAACCTGAGAAACAGGAATCCTGAGCCTAATACCACATCAACTCCTCCGGATAACTCTCACAATATTCCTCCGGACCCCTCTCCAAGCAATAATCCACCCCCACCAAAGGGAGGAGCTCAAAGAGTACCAGATGTTGCTATTCCTCCACTTAACAAAGGATATAACATAGTGGAGGATATGAAAAAGATTAAGGCTAACATTACTCTGCATGAGCTGGCACAGATTTCAGAGCAGAGAGATAATCTGATAAAGACATACTCGGCCCTGCTTGCTAAACCTGTGGATAAAGGGAAGAAAATAGCCAATGCCAATCTGGCCATGTACAAGGAAAAGACCGAAGTTCCCCCATTTTTACTGACCGTCAAAATTTTTGGGAAGAATTTACATAATTGTTTGGTAGATTCAGGTGCATCTGCTAATGTCATGCCACTGGCAATTTGTCAGCAGTTGGGGCTGACCCCAATGAAGTCTGAGAGGAGAGTTGTCCAATTGGACAAGTCAGAAGTTAAGGTTGTGGGAGAGCTGCAAAACATTCACATTCAATTGGCATCTGAGCCAAGGGCTCAACATAAGATCGAAATCCAAGTTGTGGATATCCCAATGGGGTATGGAATGCTGTTGAGTAGGGATTGGTCTAAGTCTCTAAATGGATATCTGGCAACAGACTTTTCACACATGTGGTTGCCATGGAAGGGTGTGGCCAATCAATTGCGGGTTGACAGAGAACCCAGGTACAAGCACACGATTACAGAGTACAATGCTGCAAATGAAACTGTCAATATTGCAGAAGTAGACATTGGAGTCTACAATTTAACAACTGGGCAGAATAATAAATTTAACAAAGCTCATCCTGTACATACTAATGAAGTTTGGACACTTCATGTGGATGGAGCAAGATGTAAGCAGGGTTCTGGAACAGGGGCAGTCCTCAAAGGACCTCAAAGTCAGACATTTTTTATGTCTTACCGCCTGCAGTTCCCATGTACTAATAATTTAGCAGAGTATGAAGCTCTGATTTTAGGTTTAAAATTTGCATTGGATAGAAATGTGAAGAACATTCAAGTTTTCACTGATTCAGAATTAGTGGCAAGTCAAGTCAGGGGTAAGTTTCAGTGTAAAGCCTCTTATCTGAAGGGATACAAGCACAGAGCTTGGGATCTTGTGGAAGGCTTTGATGCATTTAACTTAACACATATACCCAGGGAACAAAATTCACATGCAGATGTCTTGGCATCTTCAGCTGCAAGTTTAAAGCCATTGGAAGATTTTAAGTGGGATAAGTTTTCAATTGAGTTAGTCCCCTGTCCTTCGGTTCCAAACAATATAGACAGCTTTCAAGTTTTCTCAGATGATCAACAGATTGTGAACTTCTTACAGAGTACTAATACCTTTGAGAATGCTATAATTGATGAGGGCCAAAGGGACACCCTGATGGAACAGTTAGATGATGACAGGGGAATCATGAGATTGAAGGACAACAGAATCCCAAAGGGAATGGTAGAGCTGGAGAGGTTATTTGATGTTGACAAGATCAGGCAAAGGGTGAATTTTGAGGATTATGTGGGCACCACAGACAATGAGACTGAAAATTTGAATGTAGGAACTGAAGAGGATCCAAGGAACATCAAGTTGGCAAAGGACTGTGATCCAGAGATAAAGAGAAATATGATTGATTTCCTGCACAAGTCTAAGGATGTAATGGCCTGGTCATACAAGGATTTAAAGGTATTTGATCCAAAAGTTTACACCCACATCATACCTTTGAAAGAATCTTGCAAGCCTTTCAGACAAAAACAGAGGCATGTTAATGCTCTGTTAGAACCCCTTATTCAGAAAGAAGTGGAGAAGCTCTTGAGTGCAGCAATTATTTTTCCTATCAGGCATTCTACTTGGGTGGCAAATCTGGTGCCAGTCAGGAAGAAAAATGGGGAGATCCGCCTTTGTGTGGATTTTAGGAATCTAAACAAGGCATCTGAAAAGGACAACTATCCCCTGCCTTCTATGGATGAAGTCCTGCAAATTGTCAATGGATCAGAGATGATGTCTTTTTTGGATGGCTTCTCAGGCTATAATCAGATTCTAGTTGAGAAGGAGGATAGAATGAAGACTGCTTTTACAACTAAGTGGGGGACTTTTGCTTACAAGAGGATGCCATTTGGTTTAATAAATGCAGGAGCAACATTTCAGAGAGCAATGGACCATGCCTTCAAGGGGCTTATGGGCAAATGTATTGTAGTTTACATGGATGATCTAACAGTCTTTTCCAAATCTAAGTTTGACCATGTAAAGCATTTAGAGTCTGTGTTTAACAAGTGCAGAGAGTTTGGCATTTCTCTGAATCCAAAGAAATGCATATTTGGTGTAACAGAAGGCAAACTGCTTGGGCATTTGGTCACAAAGGATGGCATTTCTATGGATCCAGGCAGAGTTGAGGCCATATCTGGCATACCATTTCCCAACTCCAAGAAAGAGTTGAGATCATTCTTTGGAAAGATTAACTTTGTCAGAAAGTTTATCTCAGGCTTTGCAGAGATAGTTAAACCAATGAATGATATGTTAAAGCAAACTGCCCAGATTGCCTGGACCACTGAAGCTAAGACTGCTTTTCAAGAAATCAAGACAGCCATTAAACAAGCACCAGTCTTAGTAAGCCCAGATTTCAGTGCAGATTTCTATCTGTACACATTCTCTTCTGAACATACACTTGCTGCAGTGCTGACTCAACGGAGAGATACAGGAGAACATCCAATTGCTTTTAAGAGCACTAATTTGAAGGGAGCTGAACTGAAATATTCCCGTTTAGATAAACAGGCTTATGCTTTGGTAAGGGCAGTGAAACAGCTTCGGACATTATATACTCAGAAGCAAAACTCATGCCATAGTGCCAGACCCAGTTGTGAAGTATCTTCTAAGTCAAAATGAGTTGGGTGAACTGAGGGGCAATTGGGTCACCAGGTTGCAAGAGTATGACTTGGAGATTAGGCCTGCTAAACTGATCAGAGGACTTGGCTTGTCCAGGCACATTGTTGAAATACCTCTACAGCAGGAAGTTAATCAATTAAACTCTGAATCTGATGATTGGTATGGGGATATCATTCATCTGCTACAGTTTGGAGTTTGCCCATCCCATTTGAACAGAACTCAAAGGAGAGCATTAAAGTTAAAAGCTGCTCACTATCTCCTCAAGGCAGGTACTCTGTACAGGGAGAATTATGCTGGCATCTTTCTAAGGTGCATTTCTCCCAGTGAAGTCAGTGAAGTCATGGCTAGCTTTCATGAAAAACTAGGGGCAGGACATTCATCAGGATCTGCCACTGCACATAAGATACTGAGAGCAGGCTATTATTGGCCTACACTTTTTAAGGATGCACATCAGCATGTCAGAACCTGTCATCAATGCCAGACTTTTGCAGCCAAAGAGGCAAACCGAGCTCTGCCATTGCAACCAGTTGTGATAAACAAACCTTTCATGCAGTGGGGACTTGATTTTGTGGGAGTCATTAACCCAAATTCCTCAGCAGGACATAAATATGTTCTGACAGCCACTGACTATTGCACAAGGTGGGTTGAAGCAGCAGCCACTACAAGAAGTACAGCCCAGGAAGTGATTGATTTTCTTGAATCAAATGTCATAACTAGATTTGGGGTTCCCCTAAATTTGGTCTGTGATAATGGACCAGCCTTCCAATCATTGGAATTTGCAGATTGGGCATACCAGATGGGGATAGTTATCAGATTCTCATCCAACTACTATCCCCAAGGCAATGGATTGGCTGAGTCAACAAACAAGAACTTAATGAATGCCATCAAAAAGTCTGCAGCAGATAAACCCAAGCAAGTGGCATACATTGTTGAAATATGCACTGTGGGCTGACCGGATAACACACAAGGTGGCTCTTAAGACCTCTCCCTTTGTTTTGCTGTATGGTACCCAGCCAATTGTTCCCATCTCCTTGAAGTTGCCCACCTATCAGTTTGCCTTAGATTATTTTGAAGATCATGATGATGCTGAAGCCCGTGTTTTAGACCTCACTAACTTGCAGGATGAAAGACTCCAAGCCCTGGAGCACTTCAGCAGACACCAAGAAACTGTCAAACGGTGGTTTGACAAGAGGGCCAAAGTGAAGGCTTTCAGACTGGCTGACTTAGTGCTTCTGTGGGACAAGGCCCATGAGAAGAAGGGTAAACACACAAAGCTGCAGCCACTGTGGATAGGCCCCTACCAAATTGCTGAAATATTGGGTAACAATGCTTTCCGCTTGCAAGACCTGGATGGTAATTTTTTGGACCTCCCTGTTAATGGCCAGTACTTGAAACATTATTTTTCCGCTGTTCCATCCAATGTATCATTTGAGTAAGCTATGAAGAAGTTGTAACATGTGTACATATTGTGAATAGCTCTCCCGGTTTTATTTGCTTTAGTTCTTTATTGAGTTCTTTTTCTTTGTTGTCTGTAATTGCTTTAGTTTATTGCTTTAGTTGCTTCTTTTTAGTTTTAATTGGGTGTTGTTTGCTGTTTGTTTGTTAGATTAATCCTTGCTCTTTGTGCAGTGTTCTTTGATTCTTTTGTTGTCTGTGTAGTTTTAATTTATTTGCTTCAGTTCTTAGTTTATTTGTTTTAGCTTAATTTTGTTGCTGTGTGTTTGCATCCTTTGTAAGTAGCTTGGTTTTTGTTTTATTTCTTTGTACGTACGTTTTAATTGTTTCTTTTTAATGCTCTGCAGTTTTAATTTATTTGTTTTTCAGTTTTCTTTTATTGTCTGTGCAGTTTTTATTCTGTTTTGCTTTAAGGCCTGTCTGTCCTTGAAAGTCTGTGCAAAGTCCTTTGGCTTCTGAAATAATCTGTCTTTTAACCTTTGCCTGAGCAATCAATGAAAAGTCAGCCTGCTGAAAATTGTTTTATTCCTAGCTGATCAATCCAGTCTCCACCCATTGCTCATTATTCTAATTGAGATAGTCTGCTTACTCTGAACAGTAGAACTATTTTGTTATTCAGGACAAAGGTAGAGAGATGATTGGATCTTGTGTCTTACTTGCCACAGTTGTTTTAATGATAGAAAAACTGCTATGTTGTTTAGTTGGAGGAACTCCCGGGGAATCCAAGAAAAGCTGGTTATAAGAGGGGACTATGGTTCATGCAATTATTTGGGTATCCACAGAGGCTATCAGTGCCTAGACTGAGACAGTTCCAGATTGATCAAATGATAAAAGAAAATTGTAATTTTCTCTAAGGTCTTCCAGATATTGATATATTTCAGAGGGAGAGATATAAAAAAAAAAAAAAGAGAAAAGAGAAAAGAAAAAGAGTTGAACAATTAAAAGAGGCAGCCAATATTAGATTCTGCCCTACAGTTGTAAATTTGGGTCGTGTAAATCTAAAGGGTAACTCTGTCTAGGTCGTAAGAGGCTAAACTAGTAAACAGAGCTCTACTCGGTTTCCCCTTTTACAATCTAGAAAAGTTGATTAATCCAAGTTTATCATTCAAACCAGTCATCCTTGAAGAAAGTTTATACCCTTTGAAATTGCACATCAGAAATCTTCCTTGAAGTAATCCAGCCCAGTATGTCCTTGGGAAATTTTAACAGCTGGCAGTTAGCAGTCAATTTATTGTGAAGAATGTCTGTGGCAAGGCATGATGCATGGTCTTTTTGTTTTGAAACCAGAGTCTTGGGTTCTAAAATAGTGCTACTATTTTACCCGTAGATATCGCCATTTGTTGAGAAGCAACACACCCCCACTGAAAAATGAGATTCCATCCTTAGAAAATTCTGAACTTCCATTTTTGCAGTAGGGACCCTCTAGATGTTTTTCAGGTTTTAAATCCAAATTTGCTTGCCTCCTTTTTAAAGTTGTGCTTTTTCTTGCATTCTAGCATTGTGTTATTCCAAGCTTAACTTTTTACATGCTAGAATCATTCATGCATAAAGAAAATCTTGCACCGGTACCGAGAAAAATGCTGAAAACAATTGCATAAATTCATGAAAAATCAAACTTTCCATTTTTGGTAGTGTCGCGATATCGCGACACTTCCATTTTCAGAAATGTCGCGATATCGCGACAGGTAAATAAAAATGCAGCTAAGTCGTAAAAGTGTAGCGAAATCGCGACACTTTCCATTTTTGGAAGTGTCGCGATATCGCGACATTTCCATTTTTTGAAAGTGTCAAAAGAGAAAAAAAACGGTGTGCAAATCGCGACACTTTCCATTTTTGGAAGTGTCGCGATATCGCGACGTTTCCATTTTTGGAAAGTGTCGCAAAATCGCTGCCGGAGGAGAGAGAAAGAAATCGTACGGAGGAGCGCGATTTTGCGACATGTCGCGAAATCGTGACATGTCGCATTTTCGTGATAGGAGAGAGAAAGTGGGCAGAATGAAAAATCGGCTAAGTCGCAAACATGTTCCAAAATCAGGTCAACGCGGTCAACGCATGCGGTAAGGAAGCGTCGCGATATCGCGACGTGTTCTATAATTGCGGTAAAATCAAGAAGTTGTACGGAGGCCAGGAAGGTCGCGATTTCGCGACATGTCACGAAATCGCGACATGTCGCGTTTTCGCGGCCGACAGGGGAAGAAGTTGTCGAGAGACGTCGCGATTTCGCGACATGTCGCGAAATCGCGACATGTCGCAGAATCGCGGTAGGAGAGAGAAAGTCATAAGTTGACCTGAAAGTGCATTCCAGCGGGAAACAGAAGGCATCCTGGGGTAGCGACACGTGTCAAAGCGTGAGGCAGACATGCAGAGGCCGACATGCAAGCTTATTTTGCGGATTTTAATCTGTTTTTAATGTTTTAAGCTTGGATTTAATGTTTATTAAAGTGCTAATATAATCTTTTTGTCTTTCATGCAGGATTCCATCTGGCACTTGCGGGACAACCGGGAAAGGCCATAAAGGCAAAGTTAAAGTGCGGATTTAGTCAAGGACCGCCATGCTAGAAGAGAAGGCTGCCGGTGAGAGCATTCAATGACAAATTTATTGCAGACTTGATAGCATGAAGACAATTTCAACTCAGGGATGGCTTTGCGGAGATCAAATTGATGGAGAAGTGGTGACTCATCCGGCTCACCAGCAGAATTAATGGAGGCATTTATTTGCAGCTGCGGATGAATGCAAGTGGCTTTAGATTTTATCTTCTCCATTTATGGCAGCTGACTGCACAGATTTGCCGAAGGGTTAAGTTCTATCCGGACTTTGATTTTTAAATGGATTTTTATTGTAAAACCCGGGTCCTAGGGTTTAAGTGCGATAAGATTTAGGGTTTGAGCAAGATATTTTGAAAAGATCGAGGTCCGTCCCGAGTCTATAAATACAGATTCTAAATGTAATCGCAGGAGGCGGAGACTTAGAAATAAAAGGCTTATAAGCAATTTCTTGCAAATTTTGTGAAATCCTTTGTTTTCGGACTTGGAGTTGATGTGCTTTAGCTTTTCTGTGATAGCATGGCCAGGAGCCTAATCTTTTGCAGAGTGTGATAAGTGTATCTTCTTTTGTTATCCGTTCCATTTAAAGTTTGTTAGATATATGTTGTAAATCTGACATTATCAAGTTTAAATATGTTGTTAGGCTTCAGTTGTTCTCTTGTCTGCTAGGGGAAATTACAGATTTCAGGTGTAAGTTTGTTCTAATTGCTCTGTCTTCACTGTGTGAGCTAGGCTGCCGGTGAAAGATACCAGTTTTAACCAGCTGCCCTTGGATTTATAATTTTTTGCTAGATCTGTTTCACTCTGCCTTGTGCTCTTAGTTGAAAGTGATCTTAGACTGACTGGACACTTTCTTCTTTGATTTGTTCTGTTGTGAAGCTAGTAGCATAGATAAAATTGATAGTTTGGGGTTTTACAGTTGATGTTTGATAAACTTCTCTTTCTGCCCTACCCTACCCTCTCTTTGTTTTCGGTGAATGATCCATTTTTATTTTCTTTGTTTGTCTTTTATTTAAATCTGCTGACCCATGAGAGCTAGATCAAGAATTCAAGTTAAATCTATAAACAACTTTTGCAACTATCGAACAAGTTCAAGAACCCCCTGTAAGGTAACGGAGCGATCCATATTGAAATCTATTCCAGAAGTGGAAAAGAGTGAATAGCCATTCGACCCAACTCTGTAACTCGCACCTTGGATAACCAGCTAGATCCTAAAGATGAGTGGGATCCGTCCCGTGGGTGTCTCCGGGGCTTCCTTGCTTCATCCTTCCCGGGGTGTGCATGAAAGCCGGACCAACACACCCCACATGGAGTGGACTCAAGGAGAACTCCCATTCGCTTCTTCTCAGTCACCAACGATTACTTTTGAGATGTCTAATACAGGCATGGGGGAGTATATAGTGTGCAATGTTGTTGCAATGCCCACACTTCAGTCTATGCAAGACATGGGAAGACCTCGACTCCCCATAGGCTCCGTGGTTCCTTTAGGCTACCCACCTAATTAGACAAAATTTATTTTTGGGGGCCTGGATCATGGCGTTGAACCTTCTCGACAAGAAGAGGAAGATGAAGATCCCTTTGTGGAAGATGTCAATTATCTGGCTAACCCAGACTTTGCATTACGATATCTTAGCCAATGCAATTGGCATGGATACGGGTTAGGTAGGTATGAACAAGGAATGCATGTTTTGTGTCAACCAAGATACCAAATGCCTTATGATAAGTCAATAGTAGGGTTTAATCACCCTTTGCCCCTCGACATATTGGTCGAAAACATGCAAAGCCTAGGGATAGGCAACAAGGATGGGTTGGCATCAGATCCATATGCCAATCCAAATACAACTTATACATTGGGGGATTATTTCCCATTACAAACAAATAACCTTGTTGACCTCAACAACCCTTTCCCTATGGCCGAACAAGGAGAAACCTCATGGACTCACCCACAAGGGGAAGATGGACAAGACCACGAAGGGTCTTCTAAAGATGAGTCGAGTACGATCATTCACACGAATATCCAATGAATGACGATCAGGAAAGCTTCCTGATGATGTTCCCATTGAATGATCCCAGTGAGCATAGGCTACCTCAACAACAACAATATCCTTTGGACATAGATGACATGTTTGAACACTTACACATAGGTCCAAGACATAGGTGGCATTTCAACCCGGCGTAGTTATAGCAATTACTGCACCCGCCACTCTAGGTATACAGAGAGCATCTTCCACCTGGAGACCCTATCAAACCATCAGTGCCTAGGGCAGACCCTATTTGCAGGTCCACGCATAGGGCTGATCCCTTTGTGCCAGTGCCTATAGAGCCAGATCCAATGCACCAAGAACATCCCGAATGTCAGAGTTGTCACATTTGTGGTAATGGAGATTACAATCATTTCATCAACATGGTCTCCATTGACTTGACCGCCCCCATCCATGATCCAGCCAATCCAACACGATCATTGCATCTAGACATAGAGGCTATAGATTGGGATCGTGCTGACACACCACCATCTCCATCAGAGTATTGGCCTTGCGGTGGGATGTTTCATTTCACTCCAAGACAGACTCAGGATGTCTTCCATGCTGAAGAGGAACTTGACGTTCCTAATGATGATCTTAATTCAGCAAACGATATCCATCTGATCCCAATTCCACACCAGTTGGAAGACGGATCCCATATGTCGGTCGAAGCAACGACTGATGTAGACATCGACACAGATCCAATGAATCCATGGATTCTCAAGCTGGGGGTAAGTCTTTCCCCCGAAGAGCGAGCCGATTATGTTACCCTTCTTAAGGAAAAGAAGGAGGTTTTTGCATGGTCATACAAGGATATGCCGGGACTAGACCCACAGCTAGTCACGCATAATTTAACGCTTGATCCGACAATCAAGCCAATCAAGCAAAAACTATGCAAGATGCATCCAACAATGGCCTTAATGGTAAAATATGAGTTACAAAAGTTGTTGGATGCCCAGTTTGTCATCTGTGTGGATTATCCTCCATGGTTGTCTAACATGGTTCCTGTCAAGAAGCCCGACGGGAGGATTCGCATATGCACCGATTTTTGAGATCTTAACAAAGCGAGTCCTAAGGATGATTTTCCCTTGCCAAGCATCGACGCGTTGGTAGATGCCACAGCGGGCCATGAAATGCTTTCCCTTATGGATGGTTTCTCGAGATACAATCAGATTCGTATCAATCCTGAGGACCAACTAAAAATGGCATTCACAACGCCTTGGGGGACATTTTGCTATAAGGTCATGCCTTTTGGCCTTAAAAATGCCGGAGCCACCTACCAACGTGCCATGACGTACATCTTTCATGATTACATGCACAAAACTTTGGAAGATTACATGGATGATTTGTTGGCCAAATCTCTTTTGCGCCCAGATCACCTCGGTGACTTGAGCAAGGTCCTTGATCGCCTCATTGAACATAAAGTCAGACTAAACCCCAAGAAGTGCGTCTTTGGCATCACCTCTGGAAAGCTCTTGGGTTTCATAGTCTCCAAACGAGGAATTGAGGTAGACCCAAACAAAGTCAAGGCAATCCTTGAAATGCGTCCCCCAACCACCATCAAGCAGCTCAGGAGTCTGCAGGGAAAGGTTGCGTCGATCAAGCGCTTCATAGCGTAGTTATCTGACAAATGCCGACCCATGAATAAATTATTGCATAAGGGGGTCACATTTCATTGGGATGACGAGTGCCAGTCTGCCTTTGACGACATTAAATAGTACTTGGCTTCGTCGCCAGTATTGGCACCACCTAGACCAGGAGTGCCATTCTATTTATACATCTCAGCCACTGAGGTGGCACTGGGTGCCATGCTATCCCAAAAAAATGAACTTCACAAAGAATAGGCTACATACTATCTTAGCCGCACCCTGGTCAGTTATGAACTTAACTATGCATACGTTGAAAAGCTCGCTTGGCAGTGGTGTTTGCTACCAAAAAGCTATGCCACTACATGCTCAGTAATAAGACGTATGTTGTGTCTAAGGAGAATCCATTGCGATACATGATGAGTCGTACTTATCATAGTAGCCGCACGGCAAAATGGATCATGTTGTTGACGGAGTTTGACATAGAGTTCATTGGACAAAAATCCATAAAAGGTCAAGTCATCACCGATCAACTAGCTGAGGCTCCTCTTGAAGACGATCAGCCTCTGACTTTTGAACTACCTGATGATGGGGTCTTCCATGTTTTAGAGTCGCCAGATTCTAATGAGCCTGAGTCACAGGCTGACATAACCCTATTCTTCGATGGTTCTAAATGTGAGCAAGGGGGTGGCACGGGAATTGTATTCTTCACTCCACAAGGTGCTCCAATGCCCTTGTCATTTAAATTAGACTTCCCGTGCACCAACAACAATGCAGAATACGAAGCCTTGCTCATAGGTCTTCAGACAACAATCACCATGAACATTAAATGATTGAACATCTTTGGTGATTCGTTGTTAATTGTCAATCAAGTAAAGGGGATATTCCAATGTAAATGTCCAGTTTTGTAGGCCTATAAAGCCCTTGTGGACAAATTCCTGGCACAACTTGAATGGTATGACATCGAGGCACTCCCTCGATCATCAAATCATTTTGCGGATACTATGGCCTCCTTGGGGTCACTCATCCCGCAAGACCCTTCCGGTGAAATGACAACCATTCAGGTTAAAACATTATCGCAATCTACGATGGAGCGTGCAAGCTTTGACCTCACGCCAGGAATCCACCTGATCCAGATTGAACCATCTCCGGATAAGTTCTCTCGAATTCGAGATTGTTTGACTCAAGCCAACTAGGGGTCCTTGTTCTCCCCGACCCCTCTTACTAGCAACACCACGTTGTTTTTACAAGTTCTTTCCTGCTCAGCTTTTGTTCGGGATGGACTTCAAGAGGGATTGGCCATTCATACTATCGAGGTTTTTGATCAGCAAGATTGGTACACACCCATTCGGGATTACCTCAAGCTAGGTAATCTCCCACTTGGATTGACACAAGCCGCGAAAAGATCATTCAAACAGAAAGTGGCAAAGCATGTCTTGTTAGGAGACATTTTGTATCATCAAAATTATGAAGGAATCCTCCTTCGTTGTTTGGACCAACAAGAGTCCGCTTGGGCGATCACCCAAGCTCACGATGGTACATGTGGTGGCCACTTCAGCGGTATGGCCATCGCAAAGTGCATTCTTCGCATGGGTTATTATTGGCCATCTTTAGAGCGAGATTGTTGCGCATATGTGAAGAAGTGCGTGAAGTGTCAGCACCATGCTAATTTGACACACGTACCTTCTCAGGCCTTGCAGCCGATTCAATCGGTTTGGCCTTTTTCGTAGTGGGGCTTTGATCTAATTGGAAAGATCTCCCCTGCATCGTCTGGTCGTCACACATTTATTTTAACGGCCACAGAGTACTTTACCAAATGGGTGGAAGCAATTTCGCTGACCACTACGACTGGATCCCGCATTGCGGAATTTATTTTGCATAACATCATATGTCATTTTGGTATTCCATCCAAGATCCTATCAGATAATGGGACACCATTCAAGAATAAATATGTGCGTGCTTTGACCACAAAGTACAAGATTCAGCACAGCTTTTCAACACCCTATTATCCGTAGGCAAATGGGCAAGCAGAGGCGTCAAACAAAATGCTAGTCGCCATTCTCAAAAAGACAGTTGCAGACAATCATAAAGACTGGCACATTCAGATCCCGCTTGCCCTATGGGCTTATCGCACCAGCATTCGAACGCCCACTGGGGCAACTCCATTTTCGTTGGTGTATGGCTCCGAGGCAGTCATGCCTTTTGAGTTGGAAATCCCTTCCCTACGCATTTCAATGCAAGAGTTCATCGATGATGACACTGCACGGCAGGCCCGGTTAGATCAACTGACGTTGCTCGACGAACGACGCGTTAATGCTCTCGAGCATTTGCGTATCTATCAAGAGCGACTTAAGAAAGCATACAACATGAAAGTCCACCTTAGGGAATTTCAGGTTGGTGACTTGGTCTTAAAAGAGAACCAACAGAATTCTAATTTGTCGTCCCATCTACGGGACAAGTTCACGGCAAACTGGTTAGGTCCTTACATCATTGATAGTAGAATAGGACCCGGAACATACCGGCTTGCCTCTCTTGAAGGAATCAAGGAAACAGAACCCTTGAACATCATTCATTTGAGGCCATTCCACATCTAGAGAGCCATAGTCCAACTAAAAGCTCCAAGGATTATCATAATCGCTTGGTCAACCCTAAATGCCCCAAAGGTATCTATAAACCCTTTGGTCAAGACAAAAGCTCCAAGGATTATCATAATCGCTTGGTCAACCCTAAATGCCCCAAAGGTATCTATAAACCCTTTGGTCAAGCCAAAAGCTCCAAGGATTATCATAATCGCTTGGTCAACCCTAAATCCCCAAAGGTATCTATAAACTTTGCAGCCAAAACCCAAGGATTATCATAATCGCTTGGTCAACCCTAAACGCCCCAAAGGTATCTATAAACCCTTTGGTCAAGACAAAAGCTCCAAGGATTATCATAATCGCTTGGTCATCCCTAAATGCCCCAAAGGTATCTATAAACCCTTTGGTCAACACCAAAAGCTCCAAGCGTTACCATAACTACTTGGTCAACATAAATATTCAAAAATAAACAAAAACAATATAATCATCAAAAATCACAAAAACAATTGCATTTCAATTCCATGCATACTCAAAAAAAAAAAAAAAAAAATCACAAAAACATTTGCATTCCAATTCCATGCATTCTCATAAAAATCAAAATCACAAAAACAATTGCATTCCAATTCCATGCATTCTCATAAAAATCAAAATACAAAAATATAGGTTGCATTAGGCATCGCATCCATACATTATACATTTGCTAGGTCATACAAGTCAAAAGCACCATAGACAGTCATTACTTGGCAATTCCATCCTTTTCCACATCAGATCCATTTTCATAAATGCCTACATCTAGAATAGCACCATCGCCATTTTTAGCATCGTCAGTTGTCTCCTAATGTATATAGGGTTTTCGTCATTCAGCTGTCTTTAAATTTCTAGCCAAAAACTGTACATAGTTAAGCAGATTTTACACGGGAAAGTTTTACTTGGATCACGCCTTGTTACGTAGCATCCCAACACAAATTAACACACATAAAATAATTCCTAAGTTGTGTGAACGAAAGATGAAACCTGCACAGTAATCCAGGTCACCATAAGCGAAACGGCTATCTTGCTCATCCCCCTGTGCGAATGACCCCAGGAATGCTGAGAGTTGGCAAAAGGACAAGCATCCTCCCTACCCAATTCCCCAAGAATCCCAAGTTCTCAAAAGTTGCAAAACATCAAAAATTTGCAAAACGTCAAAACACTAAAATTTGACATCCTACAGTGCACACATCAAAAGGCACAAACAATAGTGATTCTCGTCACTCCATATCCAAATCCCTTGCTCAAAAAAAAAAAAAAAACAAATAAAACAAAAATAAACAGTGATTTTATCACTACAAAGGAGCAAGTATCCCAATACAATTGAAGAAAAGAAGGGAGTCGAACTTGAATCCCTGGAACTCTCAGCATTTCGACAGGTCATGAGGCAAGCTTCGATATCGGTTTGGTTGATAGCCTATCGGTCACTGGCGGTAAACCTCCCGCATGACGATATATCTGTCACATTAACTTGTGTACAGATCAATGTTTGCATGTGGATGAGCTAGCTTATGGTATCCTAGATAGCATCGTAGATTAATCTGACTAAATACAATAAAGGAGTTAGTGGAGCTAATTAGGTGATCCTCAGTACAAGTTCGGTTGAAAGCCCATCTGGCACTAGCGGTATCCTGATGAATAACACATAAACGAACTCAATTGCACACACAGGGATGTGAAATAACTTGGTTAAATTCAAGTCGGATTTAGACCTTGTTCAAAAGTCTTGCGAGATAAATGTATAGTCTTGGCTAGTTAGTTAAAATATCTGCATCTCAAAAAAGCTTAACTACATTTTCAAACAACCGGTACATTTCATTCCGTACATCACCATCAAAAAATAGACAAAATACAAAAACAAAGTTTTCACATGCACAAGCATTCCACAAAGTTATCCCATTACTATAGCAAGTCAATCCAATCTTGTACAGTCTATGGTGCATCGACAAATCATCAACAATTCATTTCATTCATTCCATATGCATACATCATACAAATTAGAACCATCGCATTCATAATCGCATATGCATACATCAATGTAAAAACATGCACATAAAAATAAATCATGAAAAATGTACAAACACCAAAAAGAGTCATCTGTATATATATATCATAACAAAATTGCCCGCAGGCTACAGTGAACCGGTCCTCGAACCTCGCTCCCATAATCCAAAAACTCAAAAACCCCCAGCCTAGGGCATCGGCCACCATGATCACGCAGGATCGGTGCGACGAGAACTACCCCCTGCAGTATCAGTCCTCTGGGACCTCTCAGGGTGACTGCTCGCCCCTGCATCATGCCCACTAGCGCCTCCCTCATCTCGTCGCCTACGACGGGATGATGCCGACTGCTCTGTCCCACTGTCTCTCATCCGATACGACGAGCCACTCGTCGGAGGCTCTGGTATTCACCCACCAAGGTGGATAATCTCACCCTCCATCTCTCACCGATGCCGACTCCACTCTGCCTCCCACCTATGGTAGTACGTGATTGCATCATCGCGTTGTGCTAGCTGCACCCGTAGGAGATCCCTCTCCCGTGCAGCATCCGTATCACCCTCCTATCGACGAGACGTAGCCCCTGCGCTCTCTCGCTCTACCAACTGTGTCCATAGGAGATCCCTCTCCTGCGTCATCTCCCCAAGCTCTCCATCTCGCCTCCGTAACACCTCCGTCAATCGTGCTACCTCAGCGCGCAACCCCGCCTCTGTATCCCCCGGCACGGCCGGTTGCCTCGGCCTCTCTGGAGCATCGGCCTGCTCCGGAGCATCCTGCATCTCTGGCTGCTCCTCATCCCCAAAGTCCTCTCCTGCATCTGCAACCTCCACCATGTCCACATCAGCAGGAGCTCCCCAACCCTCTCCTGGTGCCTCTGCACCCTCTCCGCCTCCCGTTGCCTCATCCCCTCCCAATGGCCCCTCACCTCGCCATTGTCGTAGCGTCCACCACTCCTGGTACTCGGCAGTCACTCCGACGTCATCCACATCTGGAATGTCCAGTACTGTATCCGCCTCCTCCCCCAGCGGCTCGAGGATCGGCGCAGCTAGGGTCCTCTCATCGCTCCGGCGTCGATAGACTACGGGTTCCCCAGGCAACCCCTGGCGTACCCCAAACTATCGTGTCACTCGGAGATAATGAAAGTATTCCTACTCCGTCCCGTGTCGTCCAATGACCCATCTCCCCCTCCGGACCCATCGAAGCCACTCATCAGCCTCTGGCCATGCGGGACAATCCCGATATGGCCTCCACACCACATCTCCTGGAGTCAGTCGTGCCAATGCATCTCTGTAATGGTCCACGTCTCCCACAAACCGCCGACTCTGCCCCCGCTCCTCAGACCGATACCATAAAGCACCATACCCAATATCTCTGTCCACCATGTCAGCCCGTGTAGTCCAGGGTAGCCCTCGTGGTCGCTCTACGGCTATATGCTGCCATGCCCAGCACTGCAACAAGTAACTACAGCCAATCCCCTTTCGCTTTCGATAGCGGACCTCATACAACTCATCATATAATTGAGCCAAAAGCGTCTGGCCCCATCTCATAATCACCGGCTCTATCACCGGACAATCCACTAACTGCCACACCACCTCCAATAGGTTCCATGGGAACCTCGCTCCTGACGAGTCTGGCAGGAGCATGTTGGAAATGAGGCTCATGAGTAGTGCATGCCTCACTCCCAACACTCCCCTCGCATACCACCATCGTACCAGAATCCCCCCAATCTGACAATCCAGCTCCGCCCTCTCCAACGAGCTCATCCCATCCACATCCTCCCCGTGTCCAAAATATCGAGTCAGTATAGCCGTCCTCTGGCCTCGTGGCGTCGTCCGGATGGGAACCCCGTCTATCGAAATCCGGAGAATCCGATACACGTCCTCTAAGGTGACTGTCATCTCCCCTGTCGAAAGATGGAAGGTGTTCGTCCGAACATCCCATAGGCCGATCAAAGCTGTAATGTACGCCCGATCCGCAACAACTGCATCCAACCGAGCCACATGCTTGAGCCCTAAGGCATCAAGCCACTCCCAGTCCTCCGCACTCAACGCCTCGCGGGCATTAGAAAAAATAGTCGGTACCCGATGTCGACTCTTCACCACCTGCACATCACAAAAAATAACACACATCAAAAACATGCATCAAATTACCATCACATGTACAAAAATGCATAACTGTACAGTAACATCTTTCATTCACATGTACATCCATTACAAAAAAAAAAAAAAAAAAAAAAAAAAAAAAATTTGACATGGTTTACCTACGGTTTTGACCTAAGTTTACCATTTCAAAACAAAAAAAAATTCATCAAGTTTTCATCTTTAATTTCATCAAAAACAACAAAAATTTGACATGGTTTACCTACGGTTTCGACCTAAGTTTACCATTTCAAAACAAAAAAATTCATCCAGTTTTCATCTTACATTTCATCAAAAACAACAAAAATTTGACATGGTTTACCTACGGTTTCGACCTAAGTTTACCATTTCAAAACAAAAAAATTCATCCATTTTTCATCTTACATTTCATCAAAAATAACAAAAATTTTGACATGGTTTACCTACGGTTTCGACCTAAGTTTACCATTTCAACAAAAAAATTCATCCATTTTTCATTTTTTAATTCCATAAAAATAAAAAAAAATTCGACATGGTTTACCTACGGTTTCGACCTAAGTTTACCATTTCAACAAAAAAATTCATCCATTTTTCATTTTTTAATTCCATAAAAATAACAAAAAAATTCGACATGGTTTACCTACGGTTTCGACCTAAGTTTACCATTTCAACAAAAAAATTCATCCATTTTTCATTTTTTAATTCCATAAAAATAACAAAAAAAAATGGGCATGGTTTACCTACGGTTTCGACCTAAGTTTTACCATTCACATAAAAAAACATTTTTATAACCATGGTTACCCTAAGGTGTTACTCTAAGTTTCATTTTGGGTTTATCCTACGGTTTTCCATCTAAGTTTCCATCGGTTTGCATCCACGTTTCATTTGGTTTCATGGTCTTTAATTCATTCACCTTTTAATTTAATTAATTAGGGTTCCATGTCTTAAACAAAAGAAAAACACAATAAAAACACATTTGCATTTTTCAAATTCAAACTCGAGGAGATAGTGCACTTACTGGTCTCGCCTCGGCTCTGCCGCTTGACGACCCGGTCTGTGCACTCATGGTGGCTGGAAAATCCGACAGCGCTTCGCGTCAAAAAATCTACCTCCTCCTCCCCAGAGCTCCAAATCGCAATCGATGAACAGTGCAAATGAGCCAAATCCGTCATTTTTGCATATTTATACTTTTTGCTTGCTGGTAATCGTCCCTGACTGGAACGAGCACTTTTTCCTCGGAGGCGCGCTCGTCCCACCCCAGGACGAGTACCATCATGGCGTTCGTCCCCCCGGGACGAATAAAAAAAAAAAATCAAAAACAACCAAAACTATAAAAATGACAAATGCCAACAAAACCACTAAAAATTGCCGGACAAAAGTGCTCTTGCACTTAACCTCTTGGCATAAGAAAACTGATGTCGGGGTCTACCTTGTCGTTATCCTACTCCCCAAGAAGGCTACCATAGCCGGACCGCTCCACGGGAAGACAGATTTTTGCCAATGTTAACCCCAAATGGCATCCCAAAATGGGTTCACACCCACCAAAAATAGGTCAAAACAATCGGGAAACTGCTCGAGCATGCATCGGATAACATCTGAAGGCACCCTCACTTAAGTCATCTTGGGTCAAGCGACTCGTCGCTTTTCTCATGTCGGTCATTCCCTCATCGATTCGTCGCTTGAGGGGGTAGTCACACTTAGTTGCCAATCAACAACAATATACCCAATCTTGGAAATGACACGCATTCAAAGGATCATTGCAAAAGACAATCGCGCCCCTGCTTGGGGCAGCAAACAAGCAATTATCACAAACTGATCATATACTTGGCATTCGTGAATCATGAACTCAAGGTTCCCACAGACAAAAGGTTGCGCCCTTTGCCTATTCATGACTGATCAATGTCTAAGTTCAAGTAATACCTCACCGAACCAGGTTAATGCTTGATTTAAGTTCCTTAGCTCGTCAAAAGCAAGGATTCAAGAATGCGTGCCCTTTCCATACTTGGGGCATCAAGAGTTGGTTAGGTTACTGAGAAACCCTAATCATTAGTGCTTTGGTTATCTATTTTTGCTCAGCACTGCACCATGTGCAGCGCTTTCCAAAAAGGGGCATCTGTAGACACCAAAACAGCACCAATCCGATTATGTGACAACAAGCACTGATCGCACTAACACACACAGCCCCCGGGGCAGCCCCCAGAGGTTAAACAGTGGTTCTAACCACTCACACAATAGTTTTACAAGTCAGGGATCAATTTGGCACCTTTTAGACACTCTGCTACTTATTCGCTCCACCCAGGGACGAGTGCGGATTGGTACTCGTCTCACCCAGGGACGAGTGCGGATGTGGATTAGTACTCGTTTCACCCAGAGACGATTACCAGCGCTCGCTTCGGGGTGGGACGAACGCCAGGTTTGACCGACAAAAAGTCAGATCTCGACGCATGACAACTCAGAACTGCCACTTAGCTTTTCTTGCATGGCATAGGAGTGCGAGTGAGTTCTTTTGACAACTCATATCTGCCAATTGACTCTCCCTTCACTGCATGGGAATGGGAGTGAGCTTTTTAAGACAACTCAGATTTGCCACTTAGCTATCCCTTCATTGCATGGGAGTGCGAGTGAGCTTTTCTAAACATACAAAGACATGCACAGAGGCGGTTAAGAAGCCCTTGATCAAGAAGAAGTCTTCTCTTCACAAAAAAGCATTCATGCAAAGAAACACTTTTGCATGTTAATTCAAAGAGACCCCTTGGGTCTATAAAATGGTGAGCTTCCTCACCCAAAAGATATACAGAGAAGGAGCATTTTGAGCGACGAAGTGCTGCTAATTCACTTACTTGCGATTTGTGCTTTCAACATCCATAATCTCTTAATCGAAAGAGAGGTTAGTGGGTGACTTTTGAAGGCACGAATCAAGAACCAACCCCGATTTTTTTGACCACAATATCCTACCAATTTGCCGACAACACATCACATCAGGTTTCGGACCCATCCCAAGCGGATTGGTGTCGAAGCAAAGTTTCACCCGCGGGTGGTTTGCCTTCGGGCACCCCCCGCCTTATTGCTTTTGGTGACTATTTCTTTTGTAGTATTTAGCTAGTTTCATGTTTATGCTTTTGTCAAGTTTTCAGTTTATTTAGACTCATTTTAACCATCGTTAGATTTATCTTTTATTTTTCATACACAGGTGCTACTGATTCTTTGTTTGTTTCTTTGAACGCAGATTTGCAGCATTAGAGGAGCAGCGAGGAATCTACCTTTACCAATGCAAGCGACGACAACGTTTTGGTTCGCCCATCTTATATGTGGGCACGCGGAAGAAGGAATTCTGAAACAAGTTGTAAAAGACCAACATTTAACGCTCCTATCCCCTAAAAAGGAAGGAGACGCATTGTAACACAAATTTGTAAAGCATATCAATAAAAGGGCCGTTCTTTTTATATTGCTTTGATATCTTGTGTTCATGTTCTTTCTTTTTACGCATTTTTCAATAACATAGGGTTTAAGCGTTATTTTAGTTTCGTTTACATTGCATTTTTAGTTTATCCTTTTTGTTTTCGGAATCTCGTGCTTTCAATAAGTTGATATGGAATTCCAAAAATCCTAAACCATACTAGAAGCTTCTTAATATTTTCTATCTCAAAATAAAATATTCCATGGTCCAAAAAGTCTAACCCATACTACAAGCTTACTGAGAAGTCTCCAGCGTTCATTCTCCACACAAAACATTTTCCACTTCTTTTCTCATTAATGAGAAGTCTTATTGTTCGGCCTCTATATCATGATAAACCAATGAATAATTCTTGTATTTACTCTAAATTATGAATGATAGTGTTCTAGCTCACAACTATGGTTCTCTAAAGTGTAATTTTAAGCTACTTTCATCGGATTCTAGAAATATAACTTGAGTTATGCAAAGCACTCTATTAATATTTACTATTATAAACAATAGAGCATATTCATTATTTTCATTTTAAATTAAATCATAACCTTATTCTAATCAATCAATACAATATCAAAAAGGATGAACCCTTAAATTAAAAAACTAAGACATTCATTTTATTTTGCAACAAGAAATAAATCAAGTAAAATTCTTGCATAGAGAAAACTAAAACTTGACATATTTATTTTTATGTAAATTATGATATGCAACTCCATAAAAAGGGGTATTTTTCCATGTTGCCTCCTCAATTAATCCAACAAATAATCCATCACATCATTTCCCCAAGGCATCTTGTTTCTTAGTGGTTAGTTTCTTTCTGCCACCGTAAAGGAACCTATTCCTACAAAAGTGAAATCCATTAGCAGCATCTTATCCTTTCGCAAAATTCATAAAGTTATAAACTAAACATGAAATAGTCTATTATTTCATTATGGATTTTTCTACATTTTCCACAACATACATGTCTTCATAGCAATAAACACATAGTCAAATATCTCATCCATAAGACAACTATCTAAAACATATGTTCAAGCAAAATAAAAAGTCTACCAAGGGATGGGTCATGACACTTCAAGTGATCTTATCGATAGATGACCTTGTTAATGGATGAAAGGGTCAACTTTAACTTCATATTATAATATCTTATGATGATAACTCTAGAAGGCTCTTGTAGATGACAAGTCACGTGATGATACAAATGTATTTATTTGACTTATTTTTTTAGATGATAAATTTTCTCTAAATGATAGCTCTTATTCAAATGATAATAAATTTCTAAAAAACAACTCTTGATGACAACTCATATTCAAATGATATCTCTAGATGATAATTCTATATGAAAACTCTATTTTATATGGTAACTCTTCTCCAGAAGACCCACTTTTATAATGGAATAATTAGATGGTGATATTATCATTAGACATTAACTTTTTTAAATGATCCTATTTCATGATGGCATGATCTTCATACAATAATTATCTTGTCCAATTAATCTCACTCCACTCTTATGCATCTCCAACATAAAAAATGGTATAAAAATACAAATAGAATGATTTCTAAAATTATCTCTAGTCCAATGATCTAGATGTCAACAATAAATTAGAACTCCAAGTTCACTTGTAGGACTCAAAAATATAAACATAAAAAATGTGTGTCTTCTCATGTTTTCATATGATGATAATGATTCTCTTTACTCCTTAGCAATGCATTCCAATTAAATGTTCTCTTATTTACAACTTCTATCAATCTTGTGAGCCTCTAGCTCCTCTCAACTAGAATTCTTGGTAATGTTTTTCCTTTATTCAAAACCTTTATCCATGATGGAATTTCAACACCTCAATATGATCTTCCATTAAATATAACCTTGCAAAATTGATCTATTATTTTTCATGATCCAAGATAAATGATAGCTCTGATACCATATGTTGGACCAATAGGGTGTTGGATAGAGTTTTATTAATAAAAAATCTTAATATATACAATGAATATGAGATATTTGGTTTGGATAACAAATTATCAACCACCTATTTGGGTGTAAATGTTGAATATCTAACCCTAACTATATTACATGATATAATAAATTCCTAATATTTTGAGGAACAAAAAATCATATGTATACCAAATATTGAATAATTGTGAGCCACAATATTAGAGGAGGTACATTGTGCAAAAAAGGAAAAGAGGGAAAAAAAAAAAAAAAAGAAGGGGGAAAAAGAGAAAAAAAAAAAAAAAAAAAAATCCCCCCTCCCCAAAAGGAAAAAAAAAAAAAAATAAAAAGGGGGGGGGGGGGGGGGGGGGGAGGAAAAAGGAAAGGAAGGGGGGGGAGGGGGGGGGGGGGGGGAGAGGGGGGGGAGGAGGGGGGGGAAGGGGGGGCCCCCCGAGAAATTTGAAACCCACCCAGTAGAAGAAGGAGAAAGCAAGAAAAAACATTTAAAAATCTCGCCTAGCCACAAGTTTGAACTGCCCAAAAGACGAGAAAACAAAAACCCACCAAAATTTGAAATGCAAAATCCCGCATAGGGGAAAATGCAGAATCGGGAAAAAAATACCAAAAAATCATAAAACAAAATAAAAAACCCCCTTGAGTAGCAAGAAAGGTCTTGGAAACCACCCAAAAAATATAGGTATGCAAAGGAACAACATCCTGCATAGGCCTAAAATAAGGTACAACAATTAGGGGACTCCACAAGCTATGAAGTTCCATTGCAACAAGGAGATATACTCAAAAGTTGAAGGAGACAAAAAATATCAGTGTAGAACCGTAAGCCATAGGAAAGAGGTGGGGAGGTCCCATGGAACCTCAACAGGAGGAGCCATGAAGCACGAGCTATCGACGATAAGTGTGGGTCCCCCTCAAGATCAAAAAATGTAGCAATAATCCCAAAGCATCCTCAAACACCACTTATGAACATCTTTGGAATCTAGAAGAGGATGACTAGTAGGAACATAGTAGCATTCAGCATAGAGGCCCAACCCCAAGACACAAAATATTCTAAGAACCCACCACCAATCCTACATTCTAAAACCCAAAGAGTAGCACCACAAGAATAAGTATGTGGTCCCTTCCCAAGCTAAAAAGAAACTGTGAAGAGATGAACACGAAGCCAAAATCTCAATCTGCAACACACTACACTAAAAGAACCTCTAATCCTCAGATCCAAAAAAGACCCTACAAAAAAATGGCATAGAGTAGAAAGCTCCACAAAAAAATATTCCTGAAGGAATACAGGAATCCTAGGGAAGATCCCAAGGAAAATCTAGAGACATCCTAAAAAACCCCAGGGACATCCCAGATCATAGGCACCAAAAGGAAACCCCACCAGAAGGTATGGAAAGGGGCAGACAAATGGATAAACTAAATTTACTCCCAAGTATGTGGGAACATTTAAGGTGCTATAAGTGGTAAATCTAGTTGTATATAAACTTGCCCTACCTCCTTGTCTCTCCCAGGTTCATAATGCATTTATTTTTCCTTGTTAAAAGCTTATAATTTAGATGCTTCATATATTTGATATTGGTATTCCTTTTAGGTCCAATACCTAGGTATGATTCTAGTTGAACCCATCAAGATTTTATAAATATACAAGTTACAATTGAGAAATAGAAAAGTATCATAGTGCAAAATTCAATGGAACTAGTACTCTAAGGATAGTGTAAATTTAAAAAAGGCTAAAAAATTTCAAAGAAATATCTCATTTGTTGAAAAGACTACTTATGGGTGAATGTAAAATTATGAGTCCTATTTTTGGGGGCCTTTATGCTAGTGAAGCTTGTTTATATCAATTTAAACATTTTTACCATGACATGCACTTAAATTTGACAAACACAATAACAAATTAATTGAAATATTATTAGTTTAGATTGGTTTTATAATTTTAATTGTAATAATATTTAACATCTTAAAATGCATAGTTTTAAATGGACTAGAACATTAAAATGCATTTCAAAATAGTGAGTGGAAGTCCCATGAGGGATACTATAGTGGTATGTATTTGGGTTTCCATTCAAGAGATCCAAGTTCAAACCTTGATATAATGGGATTGGGACCCCTTACAAAACCCATGTTATTAACTTAAAAACTTTAGCCAATAGATTCTTGGTTCAATGATTGGGATAAATAGTTTATGTAGCCCACACCAAGGTTTAAATATCAATATATGAAGAGGGTAAAGAGGCACTAAGAAATAGGAACAGTGTAGGTTTTATGAAATGGGAAGAGAAACAAGCAAACAATAAATTTTCTTGATAGGACCAAAGAAATGATAGGAAGCAAGGGAATTTTAGGAAAAGGTTCCATGGAAATAACGAGAACAACAACAAGGATAATAATAGATCGTTATAGGGATAGACTAACTCTCCAACTACAAAAAGAGTAGAAGAGGGACATAAGCAAAAATAACATCCCAGGCTGAAAGATGAATGTTTTCTTTGTAGAGGACCACATTATGCTACTAATTATCCACAAAGAACAAAAATGAATTCTAAAGGAAAGGAACCAATGTTCAAGGAAATTGCACCTAAGGATCCTGCATACAAGATTTATGCAACTACAAAAAACTAGAATCTTGATGGCCAAGCCACACCACTAATGATTAAATGTAAGATTTTTGGTAGGAATGTTAAAATCTTGATTGATAGCAGTGCTATAGATATTTTTATTTCCACTAGTTTAGCTAAAGTCATTTTAGAAAGACCACGAATCTTGGCTCATGGGTGGAAGGTTGAGTATGGTTCTACATAACCTACTTCATTAATCAATGTTACCCTATGGCATAAATCACCTTACCTAGTGGAATAAAAGTAGGATGTTTGTATGTAGCACCTCTACATGCTTTTGACATAATCTTAGGAATGGATTGGTTACAAGCATATAATGCAGTACTCAACTTTTAGGATATATGGATTGCATACACAGAAGATAGGGATTTTGTGCGAAGGGTGTATAGCCTGCAAGAGGCCTTTCAACCTCAATCTTGTTGGTAATGCAACTCAAGAAGGCCATAAATAAAAGAGGAATGGTCTATATAGTTAAGATAAATTAAATTGATGAAGAGAATGAAGAAGAGGTGTTTGAGAAACATCCAATTATTCAAGAATTTTGGGATATCTTTCTAGAGGCTTTACCTAGATTACCCCCTAAAGGAGAATTTGACTTTTCTATTAAGCTTAAACCTAGAACATAACCCATTCATAGAGCTCCTTGTAGAATGAGCTCCTTGTAGAATGAATCCCATAGAAATGCAATAGTTGAAGGTACAATTTCAAGGGTTAGTAGATAAAGGATTGATCAAACCAAGTGTATCACCTTGGGGAGCACCAATACTATTTGTAAAGGATGGTTCCTTGAGATTATGTATAGATTATAGAATTTTGAACAAGGCAACTTTCAAGAACTGGTATCCTCTACCAAGAATCGAATATCTCTTCGATCAACTCAAGGATGCCATAGTCTTTTCAAAGATTGATTTGAAATCAAGATATCACCAATTGAGAATCCATGAGGAGGATACTCAAAAAATAGCCTTGAAAACTCATTATGGATATTATGAGTTTGTTGTCTTGTCTTTTGGTCTAACAAATGCTCCAAACGTATTTATGAATTTGATGAATAACATCTTCAAGAAGTACTTGGATAGATTTTTTAGTATTTATGGATGATATTTTGATATATTCTAGAAACAACGCAGAGCATGATGAACACTTCAGGGTTGTGTTGGAGCTATTAAGGAAAAATCAGTTGTATGGGAATTTATCCAAATATGAATTTTATGTGTCAAAAGTGCAATATTTGGGACACATTATTTCGACTAAAGGGATCGTAGTGGATCCTAGAAAAATAGAAGCCATTTTGAATTGGTTGCCACCTACAAATGTGATAGAAATTTGAATTTTCATGGGCTTAACTAGATAATATAGATGATATGTGAGGGATTATGCCAAGATTACCTCACCAATAACTAACCTTTAGAGAAAAGGAAAAGAATTTAAGTGGACAAATAAATGTGAGAAAACCTTTGTTTTGCTTAAGCAAAAGCTTACCACACCTCCTATACTAAAGGTACCTGATCTACAAGGAATTTTATCTATTTGTACTGATGCATCATTAGAAGTTTTAGGAGGAGTGCTCTCTTAGGAAGAAGCAATGGTAGCCTATGGATCTAGGAAACTATAATACATGAGGTTAACTATGCAACCCATGACTTAGAGTTGGTAGCTAGAGTGTTTGCTCTTAAGAGTTGGTGATATTATTTGGTTGGGAGATCCTTTGAGCTAAGGATAGACCATTAGAGTCTGCAATATATATTCACTCAACCTTTACTCAATGCTAGGTAGAGAAGGTGGATGGAATTTCTCATAGAATATGATTTTGGCATTGAGTATATAAAAGGAAAAGAGAATAAAGTCATTGATGCACTAAGTAGGAGGAGACATATAACAGTTGTAGCCCAAAAATTATCGCACTCCTTTCCTCAAGGCTAATGGATTTGTGTCTTAGAGGGGAATGGAAGAATGAATGGTCTACACCTCAGAAGAGAGGTACTTGATCGTACCTTATCATGATTTTTTGATGAATTATTTAGGGTTCACCAGGAAACTCTTGCTATGGCGGTTTCCATGCCTAGGTGAGGTAGTGTTTTGATTTGATTGTTTTGTCTCACATACAACCTAGGTTTGGCTAGAATGCAGTTTTTACCTAACTAGATGCAATTTTATATTCAATGAAGACAAGGGCAAACATATTTTAATCTAAGAAAGCTTTGCAAATACAAACAAGAATGCAATGATGCAAAGATGAATGTTTTGGGTTTTTTGTAAGTTTTTCTATAATTTTTAAATTCAAGTTATCCAATGCGATTAAAGCCTATGTTTTTTGGGTTTCTTTTCTTTTTCAATGCAAAGAGTGTGTAAAATAAAGAAGATTGTAGATTTTTTATGTGAAAAACAGAGAATTGGGTTTTATACCTTACCTGGATCTTCAACTTGAAGTCTGAATAAATTTGGATCTAGACTATGAATTCACATCTTTGAATCGGTTTCGATCATCTAGATTTGTCAAAACCTGCAACTTTCACAATGACACACTAAAATTTTTAATTAGGGATGGGGGATCTGCATAGGTCACAATGAATCATGATCTGCAATAGTCAGATCCCCTCAACTATTTAATAACCGTTGAAAAAATATGAAATCTAATAATATGATGCAAAGTATAACAATTAAATACAACAAAGAATAATAAAATGAGTGTAAATGCGATCTATGAAAATCGTACCAAAATCAAGTTAAGATAGGAGGATGGTGGGAGCAGGAGCGGGAGCAGGCATAGGAGCAGGAGTAGGAGCGGGAGTAGGAGCAGGTGCAGGGCTGGGGGCAGGGTCAGTGCTTGCTATAGGTCCCCAGTCAGGATCAGGCTCGGGGTCGGGGTCAGGCACATCGGGGCTCAGTCCCGGGCCTGCAGGACCCCTGATGGGCCCAGAGGATGGATCTACGCTTGATCCGTTTGGGGGCCAGGGTGTCCTGGGCCCTGGCCCATAGACTAGCATCGATGTGAGTGCAGGGTTGGGGAATAAGTCCCCTACTCCTAAGCGGGGCTTTGTCCCGAGCGGGCCTAAACCCTCCTATCAGCAGATCTTGGCGGGCACCAGGACCCCTTCCCGAGCCCCGGGGCTAAGTCTGTCCCTCGAGGGCATGCACATCTCTATCCAGGAGGAGGTCTACTCCTCCTTGGTAGCTGGTTGCCTTGGAGGGCGTCCTAACATGGAAACCATCCACAGGTGGGCAGCTACCAAATGGAAGGTTTTCGGGCACATCCAGCTGGTTGCCTTGACCAAGGGCTTCTTCATCATCAAATTAAACAATAGTGAAGATGCCGAAAAGATTCTATCAAGTGGGCCCTAGTTTCTGGGGTGCAAGAGCCTCTTCCTCAGGCAGTATGGAGCTGACTTCCACCCCAACACCCAAAGCGTCAACTTTGCCCCAATTTGGGTTCAACTCCCAGACCTTCCCTTTCATCTGTGGCACAAATATGTCCTCAGGCTCATTGCTCAGTCGATCGGGGACCTGGTGGCTTTTGACCCTGCTACCAAGGCAAGATCCTGGATGGTGCATGCCTGATTTTGTGTCAACTCCAACCTCAAATCCATGCTCCCCTCCTCAGTAACCATCTCCTTTGGGTCCTACTTCTGGAGCCAGCACCTGATCTACAAAAACAAACCTACATTTTGCCCCACTTGCAGCACTCAGGGCCACCTTTCTCACCAATGCTCGATTTCCAAAAATGTGGTAGGCCCTCCTCCCAAACCCCCATCTCAATCAGGTCGGGCTCCGCCTCGTGGGTCCCCTTGCAATGGCCCCAGATCCCAGGCCTGGACCACCAAGGGGGCCCCCCCCGGTCCCAAAGGATTCTCACTTGGACCTCGATCTGGAGGGCGATCTCCCCCAGGTTTCCCCATTTGTTTCTCTCTCCCCTAGGTCGTCTTCCATGGCCCTTATCCTAGACTCTCCTGCCCAGCCCGTTTTGAACCCCTCCCCGCAGGGCCCTGCTTGTGTAAGCAAGCTGGCCAGGCTTTCTTCCTCGTCGGCTCCCTTGGCCGGGGCCCCCTCTCCCCCCCATCCTCGCTCCTCCCTTGACCCCCTCCTGGCCCCCCCGACATTCCCTACTGGGCTTCCCCATTGGAGTGCGGATCTAAGAAGTCCGATGAAGAGATCGAAGCTAGTTCTTCATCCAGGCCCGACGAAGTCAGTCCTAAGATGACCCAGAGTAGGTCTTTTGCCATAGACTTTGGTAGCAAACTCAAAAGAGGGTGCCCCACCCTGGGCGATCAATAGACTAGGATCACTGAAGATGACATAGCCAATGGCTCTCAGGCTACTCTGTCTGACGTGGGGGCAAGTTTCTCCAAGACGGACACCAATCGATCCAAACCCCCCACTCACTCCGGGAAGGGGGGCAAGCGACCCCTCAAGGGTGTCAAATGAAGCTCACAAACTGGAATATCAGGGGCCTCAATGGGGTCCCCAAGAAAAGGATCCTTAGCCAACTTTGTAGGGATCATTGTCCGTCATTCATCCTCCTTTAGGAGATCAAAATAGATGAGGTTGTTGCCCGACGTGTAGCCCAAGCTACCTGGCGCAACTGTGAGTCCCTATCTACCCCTGTGGCTAGCTTAGTCAAGGGATTACTATGCATGTGGGACCCTAGATGCTTTGAAGGAAGACTCATATCTTCGTCTCCCATAATTATCAACATGTTAGTTCACTACGTTAAGTCAAGGCGATCATGGATTCTATCCAACGTCTACGCTCCCAACAGTCCCTTCGAGAAGGCAACTTTATGGAAGGAAATTAGCTTGATGAGAGAAGCCTTCGCCCCCCTGCCCTGGATCTTGGTCAGGGACTTCAACAACCCCTTGTTCTTTTCTAATAAAAGCGAGGGCTCAGTGAATCAGGGCAAGATCATGGAGGGATTTGGTGCCTTTATTGCCCTCAACGAGCTCATGGATGTTAGTCTGAAAGGTGCCAGGTTCACTTGGACCAATAGAATGGCAGGAGCAAATCATATCTAGGTCAGACTATACAGAGTTCTCTTGTCCAAAGAAGCCCTACCTATGTTTGCTGATGCCACCCTGCTAGCCCTCCCCAAAATTGGGTCTGATCACAGCCCCCTCCTCCTGTAAATCGACCACAGGCCCTCCCCCAAGAGGCCTTTTTGGTTCGAGTCCATGTGGCTGCATCACCCTGACTTCCAGGCCCAGGTTGGGCGCTGGTGGGCTCCCCCGGTCCCTAGACGCCCTGCTGAGAAAATATACCATAAGCTAAGATGCCTTAAGGATCAACTCAAGGCATGGAACAAGGAGGTGTTCGATAACATCTTCAAAAACAAAGCAATTCTCAAATAAAAACTCGAAGCCCTCAAGGCTAGATTTCAAGTTGGATCCCAATACCCGGGGCTCAAGGATGAGGAGCGCCTTATTTTCAACGAGTACCATAACATCCTGGCCCGGGAGGAAATATTTTAGAGATAGAATTCAAGAGCTCTGTGGCTCCGAGATGGCGATGCAAATACTAAGTTCTTCCATGCATCGACCCTCAGGAATAGGGGCTCCAACAGAATTTTTGAGTTGGTGGGTAGTGATGGCAGTATCATCAAGAATGAAGAGGACATCCGGGCAGAAACCACTCGCTTATTCCAAGAGCTCCTAGGTTACAGCCCTCCCATGTCCCCAGACGTAGTTGACTCCCTTTTGGAGCACGTCCCATATTATGTTTTGCCCATGGCAAATCAGATGTTGTTGTAGCCTCTGTCTGACTTCGAAATCCATGCTGCCACCTTTTCCATGAAGGTCGAGGCGGCCCCGAGCCCGAATGGTTTCCCCCCCATTTCTTCCAATAATTCTAGGACATTTTTGGGGCGGAGGTGTGCGCTGCCATTCGGGACCTGCAGACTGCCCAATCCATCCCCAGAGGTATCAATTCCACCTTCATAGCTCTGATCCCCAAGACCCAGGAAACCTGATCCCTCTCGGATTTTTGCCCCATTAGCCTGTGCAACGTCCATGGCTTCCCGTCTCAAGGACATCCTTCCCCTAATCATTTCCCCCTATCAAGGCAGCTCGGTCAAAGGCAAATTGATCACTTACGAGGTCATTATCATGCATGAGGCCATTCACTCAGTTGTCCTATCCAAAAAGACCTCATTTCTGCTCAAGCTGGATATGAACAAGGCCTTTGATAGAGTTAACTGGGATTTCCTATCCAAGGTCCTCCTCAAGTTTGGGTTCCACCCCTCTTGGTTCAGGCTCATCAGTAACTGTGTGTCCTCCCCATGGTTCTCTATCCTCATCAACGGGTCCCCTGCCAAATTTTTCCCCAGCTCCAGAGGCCTCCGCCAAGGTGACCCCTTGTCCCTGATCCTCTTCATCATCCTAGCTGAGGCCCTTGGGCAGGCCATCTCGGGCACTGTGACTCACGGTCTCATTTTAGGCATCAGGTCTACGCCAGGCCTACACCCTGTGTCTCACCAGCAGTTTGTGGATGACACCATCCTAGACACTTCTGCCTCAATCCCCCAAGCCAAAATTCTCAAGCACATTTTGACCTTGTACGAGGAGGCGGTTGGCCAGAAAATCAATCTTCGAAAGAGCACAATTTTCTTCATTCACACCCCCTTGGCTAGACAGATCAGAATCGAGCAAATTTTGGACTGCACCCTTGGTTCCCTCCCCTCCTTGTATCTTGGGCTCCCCCTGTTCACAGGTGCGTCCTCCAGAGCCCTATGGGGTGGGGTGATTGAGCAGATTCAGAGGAAGATGGCCCCCTGGAAAGGTCACCTTCTTTCATAGGCTAGCAGAGCCACCCTCTTGAATGTAGTCTTGCAAAGCATCCCGATTTACTTCATGTCGGTCTTCAGAATCCCAACTTCCATTGCAGCTCACATCGACCAAATTCATAAATGCTTCCTCTGGTCAGGAAGTGAAGACAAGAAGAGGATTCCCCTGGTCTCCTGGTCCCTGGTCTGCCACCCCAAAGCTGAGGGAGGGATCAGGCTCAGGAGGGTGGTTCCCATGAACAGGGCTCTCATGGCCAAGCATGTCTGGAAGGTGCACACCAACACCCCTGATGAGTGGGTCAGCATTGTGCGCAGGAAATACTGTCATACCCAACCCTTCCTCAGCAATTCTCAACCCTGATATGGATTAGCATTTTGGAAGTCCCTGATCTCCACCAAAGACATAATCCAGAAAGGAAGCAGATGGATCCTCGAGGATGGAGCCAAGATTGATTTTTGGGATGACAGATGGATTCAAGATGAGGCCCTATCTTCTAACAAAGAGCTCCTCGTTCTCAAGCCAGGCCTGGCGGACAGAGGCCCCAAGGTTGTGGGCTATCTCTCCCAGAACCTGGGGAGCACTACCTGGATGCCCATCTTGGACCCCAGGCACCCACTTCAAGCTGCCAGACTCCAGGGCCTCCTCACTGTGACTGTCATCTCGTCCTCTGGAGGAAATGATAGATGTGTTTGGCATGGGACCCCCAACGGAGTCTTCTCCATCAAATATGCTTACAATCTCTAGAGAGTCCCTGACGAGGCTCCCTTCCCAACCTAGCAGGTGTGGGCCAGGAAGCTAATCCCCAAAATTAGTCACTTCATTTGGGCGGTCGTCCAAAATAATATTTTGACGATCGAGAATCTCATCAAGAGGGGCTTCCAGATCCTGAATAGATGCTACCTTTGCTATGATGCCTAGGAATCCACCAACCACCTCTTTGTCAACTGTCCCTTTTCATCCGAAGTCTTGGGCCTCATCCTTTCCCAATTCTCCATCCAGTGGGTGGGCCCCAAATCCATTTATGACCTCCTGTTGCAATGGCCCAACCCCTTTGTCCATTCCTTCACCCACTTTCTTTGGAATTCGTGCCTCCTCCATATGCTCTGGTAGCTCTAGCTCGAGCGCAACAACAGAGCCTTTTCCTCCTTGGCCAATTCCCCCCTATGGATTATGATCAAGGCTGTGTCCTTTGCCCTTGAGAATTCCTGATCCATTCCCTTGTTCGAGGTACCTCGGTGGCCGGGCGAAGCCGCTCTCCTATCCTCTCTCGACATCTAGCTCCCCCCCTGTTCCCCCTCGCCCCCTCCTATCAATCTTTGACCAGATGAACTGCCCCCTCCGGATGGGTTAAGCTCAACTTTGATGGCATGTCTAAAGGCAATCTCGGGCCCTCTAGGGCGGGTGGGGTCATCCGCGATTGCCACGGGACCCTGATCATGGCGTTCGCTACTCTGCTTGGCTTCTAGAACAACAATTTTTTTGAAGTAGCTGCTCTACTAAGTCAGCTGAACGCCCTCAGAGAGTCTCCCTCACAAGTCATCATTGAGGGCAACTCCCAAGTCATCATCAAAGCTGCCCATAGTCCAGGCAACTGCTTCTGGCGTATACACAACTTCATCCGGGATTCCCTGACCATAGCTTTCAGCACGTGTACAGGGAAGGCAACAGGGCGGCTGACTTCATGGCAAACCAAGTCATCTCTGCTAACACCTTCACTACCTGGACCATGAACTTCCTCGAAGCTCTGGTTCACATTACCATGCAAGATCAAGTTAGCAATGTGGAGGACCCTGGTGTCTAACCTACCTCGTGTCGGGGCCCCTTCTTTCCACTGGCATGGTATCCTAAGGATCGAAGACTTCATCCCCTATGGTGCCATGTTGCATGGTCCTGGGCCATCTCTTGCCCACCTGTTGGTCTCCCAAATCTCCCTCGCGGTGGTAGGCATGCCAGGCCATGCTAGAAGTTTGGTTGTTTTCGATGTGGACCTGCATTGCTTCGTTGGTGCCTCTGGTAGTCCCTCGATGATGAGGCCGGAATCCTCAATTAACTTTTTGTCTTGCTTAACTCTTTTTTTTCCGTTTTAGTTAAGTTGATTAATTTATATTACTTTTTGCATGATCAATGTATTTGATATTATATGTTTTTTTTGCATGTTTTGTTTTCTTATTTGTCAATGGGTATCTTGATATTTTACTAATTTTTTTTTCAGTTTTTTCATTGCCTTTTTGATTTTCCTTATCTATTCCATAATAGAAGCATGAATTCACATGAGGAATGAGTTGGATTTGATTTGGGTCCCCGGTGATCGCATTGTTCTTCGAGTATTTATGGTTCTTAATGATTTTTGAGCTCTTTTTGTCTTGAAATGGCGGATCTTCGAATGAGCTGGTTCTTGATGAGTGTATTGGATGGAATGTTCTTCAATGAGCGGTTGAATGGTGTTTTGTGAGCGTTTTGAATGGAATTGCTTGTTTTGAGCCACTTATCTTCAAATGAACATAATGTTTCTTTGACTTGTTCCAATTTAAAATAAAGGTTGGAATTATGGAAAGATCTTTTATTTTCATTCCCCAACATCATTAAGAAGTATTTTATCCTTTCTAGGTAGTTTTTCTTGTAATTAATTTTTATATTCTTTTTTAATATTATAAGTAGCTTTTTCTTTTCGTGGTGAAGTAGGTAGTGAGTAGGTGTGTTTTTTTGTTTGTTTTTGTTCTTGTAATATGTTTTTTCAATATCCTTCTATTTCTTTCTTGTAATGAGTGATTAAGATTTAGAAGGGACTTACCTTTTGACAGAGTGGCACTTCCCTAGGACTACTTTTTTGTTTTTTATAATAGTTGTAGAACTTGTTTTTCAATTGCTTTGTTCATTTTTTATTTATTTATGCTTATATTAACCTTTTTTTTTTTTGCAATCTTACTTTTAGCAAAGCCTCCACTTTATTTCAGACTATTATTTCTAGAATTTACTGTCAGCAATTTTCCTACATTTTTATGTTTTTGTTAAACTGTAAGATTGACCTTTTTGACTTTTTTTTTCCACATTAGATCTAACTTTCATTAGCATTAATTTCCTTTCAATTAGATCGACTTTTTTTTGTTTTTCGCAATATTATTAGTCTTATTCAATTGTAATTAGACTTCATTTCGTAGTTAATGATTAGTTTCCAATTTCGCAACTTAGATTAAGATTTAATTCATGCAATTTAGAGATAGGAATGTTCCAAAAACCCCCACAGAATCGGATCCACCAATAAAACTTGTTGCTCTAGATTGACCTAAGTTATCACTGTTTCACTTCTTCTTTCGTAGATAGCCTTGTAAACTGCCCTAGATTGATAGATTCATTGAGAATTAATGATGGTATAACGACTATGCATCACTCGACTATATCCACATCGACCCTTCCTGACCTTTCTGCCTCAGTCACTTCACGGACAGATCCCTATGCTGCATCAGTCTGCCCATGGCATTATCTCGTATTGTCCCCTCAAGGTGCTCCCTTGATTAGCTTACGCCACCTGGTGCGCTGGCAATGGCCCCTTCCCCTGGCCCCACATGGCAACCTACAGTCATGCCCCCTCAGCCCCTCCCCCCTTGTGTCACTTTTGACCTCGAGCACCCATTCTCGACACCGACGACTCCCCCCTTCTTCGCCCCCCTGTGTGGTTTTAAATATGCCTTGCACTGAGTTTTACCACTGTGTCTGTCTCCCTCGTTCCCTGCCCCCACGCTTCTGGTCAGATTTCCCATCCTTCCCTTGCCCCATGGTGGCCAAAAGTGTTTTCATTGAGCCCTCCACGCTCAATCTGAGCAAGTCGTCTAAGCTATTCTCCAACACCAAGCATTTCACCTCCTTCTTCAGCAAATTCACTAGAGCTGATGATGAGATCACCCAATGCTTCCTAGACTCATGGAACGACGACGAGGTTAAGTTAAAGGGGCTGCATTTTAAAGTAAACAAAGAATTTCTTACAGAGGTGACAGGCCTCCACCATGAGGATAAGGGATGTGTTGTTAGGTAGGACAAGCATAATTGGGAGGAGGAGCTATCCCACTTCCCATAGCAGTAATGGGACAAGGCAAACCTATTTCGCTCCAACCTCCCGGCCCCCTTTGATGAGGCAATCATCTCGATAATGCAATACATTACCTACGATGACCCGGATCAGAGGCTCTTCAGTTTCCACTTGAGCTATTTCAACCACCTTCGTGGGGCCATGGTGGTCAGCACTCCCTATTTTTTGTTGTATTCCCTGGGTCTTTCCATTGACCGTGCCCGCAAAATCCATTCTCGACCCTCCCACCAAGGCCTCATGGTTGTGTTGTATAGGCACGCTCTGGCCAACCAGCCGTAGCTCCATCGCATTCCTCCCCTATCTGTTGTCCCCCCCTAATGCGGCTAATTCCCCTGATGGTTCCCCTGCGGCTTCCATTTCTAAGCCCTCGCCTAAAGGCTCCCCCACCCTAAAGCACCGTAGACCAACCCGAAAGTGCAGGACTCCGACCCAGGGCACAGGTGGGGCCCTGACTCCTAGGGGTGCCCATAAAGGCCCCTTCCTTGGTAGTATCAGGGCTACTGGCAATGCCAAGAGGACCAAACAGGAATACCCAGAGCCCGTCGATGTTAGTTTCAAGATAGGTAGTAGAATGCATAACCTAGCTATCAGAGCCCTCCTCGACGCGGCTATCGGCTCTCTAAATGCGGCTGCCCAAGCAGCCTCCTCTACTGCCACTACCCTAGCTAAGCATAGATGCAGGCTGGGAGACGGTCCTGATAGGGAGTAGTATTGACCGATGTGGGGCCCCGTCTGGCCAGGAGTGCCCGCTGGGCCCAGCGGTTTTTTGGCGTCCAGCTTCTACGCGCTGTCGGTGGTGGTTTTTGGTTTTGATGGCTTCTAGTCATGGTTTTGCTATTGTTTTTTCTAGTTGTTTTTGTAGGCACCAGGGCCAGGGCCCCGGGCCCTGGATTGCTGCCTTTGGGTGCAGCCCCGTTTTTGTTTGTTTTTCAGCCTAGGCTTATGCTATAACTAAGGTTTTGGGATCTTTTTCAAAAAACCCGCTGTAAATATTCTGTTACTTAACAAAAAAAAAATGAGCATAAATGCTTATAAGATTATGCGATATTAATATGACAAGATTAAGAATCATATTTTTCCTCCATATTTATTATTATTGTCATTGTTGTTATTACTTTTTTTATTATTTTTATAAATTACACATAAATAAACAACAAAGACTATAAAGGTGATGATTATAAATGAATTAAGTCTATATCTGGGTGCTAACAATGCAATGATTGATGAAGAAAATAAGAATAAATGGTTTAAAAATAATACTTAATTTAAATTCAATTATTTGCCTCCATATTTAATTTTCTATAAATTTATAGATCTACCTGAATTCGTGATAACTAGACCTGCATACAGTTTTCAGCATTTTTGAGGTCTAAATGTTATCAAAATGAGACAAATAATATACCGTTGGAAAGCTCTTTCAGAGCCCTATCCAACGGTATAATATTTAGGAAAAACAAATGTGATTTACTTAGATAAAATGCAACCCGAAGGTGATATTACGTTTTAAGAGAAATAAATAAAATATAAAATATGATTGTAAAATAAATAAGACGATGATTTTCAGGATAATTAAAAGAAAAAATAAACTTGCTTACAATGGGGGTATCATAGGTTTTGAATATTGATAATTCAAAGTAATGAAAACGATCGACAACAGTATTCAATCAGCTTCAAGCATTCAACCTGCAAAAGAAAAGGGAAGAGAAAACTTGTTCTGGATATTCACCTACAACAGAAAATTATTAATCCATAAGCATCTCTCAATTTTTCACTATCATTGCCCTTAATTTCTCCATTCCTCTCCCTTCTTCATTCATGCGATCTCTCTCTGCTTCTCTCCCTTCTCGATCTCTCTTTGCTTCTTTTCTTCCTCCCGCTTGGGAGATGGAGCCCGTATATTTATCTCTTTCGTGAGATAACCAATATGGGAATTTGTTGAGCCGTTTTAATTAGATTAGTAAATTACTAATCTAAATTATTTGTTGACCCAAATTAGGGCTAGAAAATCAACCAAAAATATGCCTTCTGTTGAAACAGTCTTGGAGCCAAAATCAAATAGATTTTATAAAGTTAAATGCGCATTTTCCCGTGAATTTCGTGACAGCTAGGCCTGTGCATAGTTTTATTGCAGTTTGAGGGGTCAAACAATGTCAAAATTAGACATATAATATATCGTTGGAAAGATCTTTTTGAGCCCTATCCAACGGTATAATATTTAGAAATAATGGAGATGATTTGATAGGGTAAATTTTCTCTTGAAGATAACCTTATCTTTTTTAGAAGGAAAACTAAGGAAAAATGGGTCAATTTTTCATGTCTACATTTTTCCCCCTCTTTGGCGTATTTATGAACAATATATGCATCAAAGAAAAGTGTAGAAACTTGAGTAGGAGTGATTATTATTGACATGGGCAAAAAGCACTAGATAGTTTAGAATGAATAGTTCATGGGAAATTGATGTTTTAGAAAAATAATTACTAAGTTATTGACTAGGATGCCCCTCGAGTTTTTTGCACCAAATTCTATGTTTGGTGGAAAAAATCGAAATTTTTTTGATATATATATTGATCTTCTTGTCTTATGTGACTTTGTGTGATTTATTGGATGATTCATTACATTTGCTTATGATGGTTGTGTTACATAATTTCTTGTAATCATGCTTTTATTTTTGAACATTTTGATCATGTTTAACATAAAATAAAAATTATTTTGTAAAGTGTGTTTTGAAAAAGATGTTTTTGTGTGATGATAGATTTGAGGGATTAGCAATGAACCTCGAAGGATGTTGTGTTGTTATATGACCGTTGGTGGAGATCAATGCTCGCTAGGTCATGAAGCGGATCCTGTTGTGAGGAAGTTTTGTATTGCTAATACCAAAAGATTGTATGCTTAAGAATAATCTTAAGGCTTTATGATGAAAAAGAAATATTTGATGTTGTTTTGGGACAAGATGTTTGATAGCATGAAAAGTTTGAAAGATGATTTGCGCTAAGCATAGAATTCCTAAGTGTGAAATTATATGAAATAATTACTTAGGAATTATACCATCATCACGAAAAGAAAAATGAAATGCATGATGATATGAAATTATTTATTCTTTTTTTTTTTAAATGCAAAGTAATGTAAGATAAATCATTGTTTCACATGTTACAAAAATATTATGTAATTTTTATGAAAATATATGGACTAATTTTGGGCAGGAAAATTTAGAAATATGGCTTGCACTAGGTATAAAATTCCTAAGTGTCAAATTTGAAGAGAAATAGTTACTTAGGAACTATACCATCATCGCAAAGATCAAAATGAAATGTAGGGTGATATAAATATTTGATTTTTGCACTATTATTATTATTCTATGATGATAAAATAATTTTTAGGAACTAATGCAAAGGATTGAAATTAATTATCTAACAAAATTCCAAAGAAATATTTTAACTTATTTCAAAGACAAATTCAAATTTATCTAGAACTAGTGTGTGAGAGGTGAATTCATTATTTATTTTGATTGTCATGATGATACAAAATCTCTCTAGTAACAAATGTGTGTGCTTTGTAAGGTTAATTTACCAATTTTGAGTAAGGTAATGATAAAGCAAACATTAAATGAACCAATGTGTGTGCAAGTGAAGAGTTTGTTTGACCATGATTTTGTGCATGCATTGGTACTAAACTACTATGTAAATCAAATTACCAAAAGCTAGTTGATCCATAAGCAGACATTGGTCTGTACAAAAGAAGATCTCTAATGTGACAGACATGTCGCCACGTGAAATGAATTACCCAATGTCAAACAAGTTGGACACAAATCACCAATTATGGGGTTTACCTCATGGTTTTTGAATAACTGAGAAATTCTAGGGATTCAAGTTCAATACTCCCTTCTTTTCTTCAAATTTTTGGAATAGGGATTTCTTGTCCTTTTTTGAACAATGGGATTTTATTGCTTTGGAAGATTTTTCTTTGATTTCTGCTTTTTTTTTATTTATTTTTCTTTCTTTTTCTTTCTGTTTCTTTCTTTTTCTTTTTCGGGATACTTTCCCAGATTAGATGTGGGGCAAGGGATTTTATTTGGGTAGGAGGAGCTTGTCCTTTTGCCAATTTCTTAGTATTCTAGACCATGCACATGATAGGATAACAAGGGAAACTTTTCGCTTAAGGTATTAAGATTTACTTTTATCGAAATATTTACTAACCATGATTTTGTACATGAAACTGTACCAGACTACTATGTAAGTCAAGTCATTGAAAGCTAGCTAATCCACAAGTGGACATAGGTCTGTACAAAAGAAGATTGCTAATGTGATAGACATGTCACCATGCAAAAATGAATTACCCAAGGCCAAACGAGTTGGGCACAAATCACCTGTTATGGGGCTTACCTTTTTGAATAATTGAGAATTCCAGGGATTCAAGCTCATTCATCCTTATTTTATTCACTTTCAAGGGGTAGGGATTTTGTTCATTATTTTCAACAAGGGGATTTTATTGCTTTTTATTTTCTCTTTTCGTTCTCTTTTTTATTTATTTTAATTTCTTTTCTTGATTTTTATTTTGGGATACTTGCTCGGATTGGCTTTAGAGCAAGGGATTTTTATTCGAGCAGGGGTGAGCTTGTCCTTTTGCCAATTCTCAAAAATTTTAGACCATTCACATGATAGGATAGAAGGGGAAACATTTCACTCAAGGGACTAAGACTACTATGTAGTATCATTTTTTGAATTTGCAACAAATCATTTTAATGTGTAAAAGTGTACTTGGTTCAAGAAGTAGCAAGATCATTTCCCAAAACTCAAAATATTATTTAGTGAAATAGTGATCTTCGATACAAGAGAGATTTATAATCATAGTGATAAAATAAAAATAATTAATTTGTGAAATTAAGTGTATGGTTCAAGATAAATTCTGAATTAATCCAAAATAAAGGAAAATATAGCTTCAAAATTTTGAAATACAACAATAAATAACAATGCATAATGATTTGAAATAATTTTGAGATTTGGATTTTTTTTTTAGTTGTTTTAGTTGTTTTTATTTTATTTTATTTTTTTATTTTGATGATGGAATTGGTGGTATATACAAGATGATCTATATACACTATATGAGATGATTTGCGTATAGCATGTCTAAGGTGGCTTCAAAATCAAAAGAGGTTTTGAAGGATAATTTGGTTGTAGTGTATGTGATTGAAGTTGATTGGTTGATAGTTGAGATTGTTGTGATGAAGAATGATAAATAGATGTAGATGAAGAAAAGTGATGGATAGAAGATGATGATGATAGTAAAGAGGAAAAGAATAAAGAAATTGATGTGATAACAATAATGAAATAGAGAATGAAGAACAAAAGATGATGAACAAAAGGTGTCAATGATGATAAAGAGGAAGAGAATAAAGAACCTAATGCAACGATGATAAAGAAAGAGATAATAGAGAATACAAATTCCCTATGAATAGGAGAGATTTGTAAAAGTTTAGAAAGGGATATTTTAGTCAGAAGATTGACCCACTATTGTTGATTATTGAAGGAGACTTTAGGTTGAGACTTCAACACTAAATATGGGTTTTCTATGCTTGTATCCTCATTTGGATTGTTCTTCAAAAATAAGAGAGGTTTTGAAGGTTGGTTGGATGAAGAATTTATTTATTTTTTTATCAAATTGAGTTGATTTAACTTAAGGTTGCTCACTTGTGGTTTTTGTAACATTATTAGTGATATCATTGTGATGGGACATATTAAGATGCAATATTTGATTGGTTTCTTGTTGTTGATAATTGAATAGGGGTTCTTGGGAGATCCCCATGTCTTGATTGATTATGGGTATTTGTTGTGTAGGAGTTTGATTGTTTATTGGAGATTTATAATCAGTTGTAGATTGTAATTCCTTTATAGTGAAAAGACACTCATCAATCAAATCTTGAATTGCACATCTTAAATTTCTACATTTTTGTGTCATATGTCCATCCATTCTATGATATTCACAATGTAGCTCAGGTTTATACCAATCTACTGTGGTATCAGGTTGTCTTATGGGAGGGAACTCAATCCTATTTGTATCAAGTAAATGCTTGAGAATTATATCCATTGGTTGATTGAGCTTAGTAAATTTACGTGGTGAAGGTTTTCAAGAGTCTTTTGATAATAGGCTTAGGAATTTAGCCATAAAAGAACTTAATGGTTTATTACCTCTTTTTTCTTTATTATGGGTAAAATGATGATAGAATATTGTGAAGTATGATGTGAGTGCATGGTAGGATTGGAAGAAGTATTTTCTTGTTGAAATGGATGTGTTGTGTTGAAATAAGAATGTTGAAATGGTGGAGAAGGATTATATGTGGATCGATAGGCATAATATGGATATGTGGGAGAAAAGATAATATCATTATAAAGAGGATTGGAAAAGGGATTGTCTTGTGGTAAGGATGAAAAATGAGAAAAGTGTGATAAAGGTGATGTTGAATATGGATGAGGTTGGTCATAATCAACAAATGTATTTGGCTGAATTTTCCCAACATTACTGATGGGCTCATATTGATTTGAGTTAAGACTCATGGTTTCTTTAGTACTTCTAAAAGTAATATTTGGTATCTACTATTTAGAATTGAACCTAAAACATATAAATTTAAAATGATGATTTTGTTTTTTTTTTGTTTTTCTTGTATATTTTTCTTTTTTTGTTTTTGATGTTTTTGAATCAAAAATATGCCTATGTTATTCACGTCGGGTTCACCAAAGAATGTAGCCCAAAAATTCTCGCACTCCTTTCCTCAAGGCTGATGGATCCACACCTTAGAGGGGAATGGGAGAATGTAAGGCATACACCTCAAAAGAGAGGTACTTATTTGTGCTTTCTTATGGTGATTTTTTGATGAATTGTTTAGGGTTCACCAGGAAACTCTTGCTATGGCGGTTTCCATGCCTAGGTGAGGTAGTGTTTTGATTTGATTGTTTTGTCTCACATACAACCTAGGTTTGGCCAGAATGCAGTTTTTACCTAACTAGATGCAATTTTATATTCAATGAAGACAAGGGCAAACAAATTTTAATCTAAGAAATCTTTGCAAATACAAACAAGAATGCAATGATGCAAAGATGAATATTTTGGGTTTTTTTAAGTTTTTCTATAATTTTTAAATTCAAATTATCCAATGCAATTAAAGCCTATGTTTTTGGGTTTCTTTTCTTTTTCAATGCAAAGAGTGTGTAAAATAAAGAAGATTGTAGATTTTTTATGTGAAAAACAAAGAATTTGGGTTTTATACCCTACCTGGATCTGCAATTTGAAGTCTAAATAAATTTGGATCTAGACTATGAATTCACATCTTTGAATCGGTTTCGATCATCTGGATTTGTCAAAACCTGCAACTTTCACAATGACACACTAAAAATTTTAATTAGGGATGGGGGATCTGCATAGGTCATAGTGAATCATGATCTGCAACAGTCAGATCCCCTCGACTCTTTAATAACCATTGGAAAAATATGAAATCTAATAATCTGATGCAAAGCATAACAATTAAATACAACAAAGAGTAATAAAATGAGTGTAAATGCTTATAAGATTATGCAACATTAATATGACAAGATTAAGAATCATATTTTGCCCCCATATTTATTATTATTGTCATTGTTGTTATTACTTTTTTATTATTTTTATAAATTACACATAAATAAACAACAAAGACTATAAAGGTGATGATTATAAATGAATTAAGTCTATATCCAGGTGCTAACAATGCAACGATTGATGAAGAAAATAAGAATAAATGGTTTAACAACAATACTTAATTTAAATTCAATTATTTGCCTCCATATTTAATTTTCTATAAATTTATAGATCTGCCTGAATTCGTGATAACTAGACCTACATACAGTTTTTCAGCATTTTTGAGGTCTAAACATTATCAAAATGAGACAAATCATATACCGTTGGAAAGCTCTTTTCGAGCCCTATCCAATGGTATAATATTTAGGAAAAATAAATGTGATTTACTTAGAGAAAATGCAACCCAAAGGTGATATTATGTTTTAAGAGAAATAAATAAAATATAAAATATGATTGTAAAATAAATAAGATGATGATTTTCAGGATAATTAAAAGAAAAAATAAACTTGCTTACAATGGGGGTATCACAGGTTTTGAATATTGATAATTCAAAGTAATGAAAATGATCGACAATAGTCTTCAATCAACTTCAAGCATTCAACCTACAAAAGAAAAGGGAAGAGAAAACTTGTTCTGGATATTCACCTGCAACAGAAAATTATTAATCCATAAGCATCTCTCAATTCAACACTGTCATTGCCCTTAATTTCTCCATTCCTCTCCCTTCTTCATTCATGCAATCTCTCTCTACTTCTCTCCCTTCTCGATCTCTCTCTGCTTCTTTTCTTCCTCTCGCTTGGGAGATGGAGCCCGTATATTTATCTCTTTCGTGAGATAACCAATCTAGGAATTTGTTGAGCAGTTTTAATTAGATTAGTAAATTACTAATCTAAATTATTTGTTGACCCAAATTAGGGCTAGCAAATCCACCAAAAATATGCCTTCCATTGAAACAGTCTTGGAGCCAAAATCAAATAGATTTTATAAAGTTAAATGCACATTTTCCCACGAATTTCATGACAACTAGGCCCGTGCATAGTTTTATTACAGTTTGAGGGGTCAAACGGTGTTGAAATTGGACATATAATATACCGTTGGAAAGCTCTTTTTGAGCCCTATCCAATGGTATAATATTTAGAAATAATGGAGATTATTTTATAGGGTAAATGTTCTCTTGAAGATAACCTTAGCTTTTCTAGAAGGGAAACTAAGGAAAAATAAGTCAATTTTTCATGTCTACATTAGTTTTATATTGTATCCATGTCGACTTGATAGAACAAGTCAAGAAGATGTAAAAATAGGATACATATTGCAACCAAATTTAGAAAATGATGGAAAGGGAACCTAATGAAAATAAGGATTTTGGCATCAAGGATGGTTTCCTATATTTTAAGAATAGGGTAGTAATCCCAGAGATAGGAAATTTGAGAAAGATGATAATGAGCAAAGTGCACAGATCTCCATATTTTGCTCATCCAAGAGGAGCAAAGATGAGGGAGAATATGAAAAATATATATTTTTGGCCAGGAATGAAGAGAGTCATAACTAAGTTTATCACTCAATTCCTTGAGTTTCAAAAGGTAAAATTAGAACAAAGGCAGCCTACTAGATTTGTGTATTCACATGATGTACCTATGTAAAAATAGCAAGTGATTTCAATGGATTTCATCGTAGGGCTACCCAAAAATAGGTTTCAGCATGATGCAATCCTAGTTGTGATCGACATATTGACCAAGGTTGTGCATTTTATACCCAATAATATCAAGGATGATATTGTAGTTGTGGCTAATAGATTTTCCAAAGAAATATTTTGACTTCATGGTTTTTCAAAGGTAATTATATCAGATAGAGACCCAAAATTTACATTAAAGTTTTGGCAATTCTTGCATCGTGTCACTGAAACTCTATTCAACATTAGTTCTACTTACCATCCATAGACTAATGGGCAAATTAAAAGAGTGAATCAAGTATTGGAAGATATGCTTTGTATGTATTGTTTGGATCAAAAAATGTTTTGAGAAGATTCCTTGCAATTGTTAGAATTTACTTATGATAATAGATACCATTTGACCATAGGTATAGCTCCTTTCAAATATTTGTATGGTAGAAAGTGCAAGATACCATTGAAATGGGATAACCTAGAAGACTGGATTATGCTCAGACCAGATATGATCAAAGAAATGGAGCAATAGTTGAATATGATCCGAGAAATGTTGAAGGAAGTTATTGATCGATAGAAAAGTTATGATGATCTTAAAATATCACCATGAGAGTTTGTTGTGGGTGACAAAGTGTTTCTAATGGTGAAGCCAAGGAAGAGTGCAATAAAACCCACAAAACTAGATCCTCACTTTATCAAACCCTTTGAAATCATAGAAAACATTAGTCCTGTAGAATATCAACTTGCCTTACCATCCAATTTGTCCAAGATTCACAACACCTTTCATATTTCTTTGCTTAAAAAGTATGTTGCTAACCCAGAGCATGTATGGGATTTTTCTAATTTGTAGATGGTGAACCCAGAGGCTATAGAGGTTCAACTAGTAAAAATCATTTACTTTCAATCTAAATCAATAAGGAAAGGAACTTTAGAGCAGTGCAAGGTCTAGTGGGACCATTATTCTAAAAGAAATGCTACTTGTGAAAAAGTAGTGGACATGCAAAAATATTTTTAGTTTTTGTTTTAAAATGCTAAATAGATTGTATTTTATGTTTAGAATTTAAAACATAGAGGATTGTGTTAAAACTAAGGGTGGGATGATGTCATGACCCATCCCTTGGCAAACTTTTTATTTTGCTTGAACATATGTTTTGGATAGTTGTCTTATGGATGAGATATTTGACTATGTGTTTATTGCTATGAAGACATGTATGTTGTGGAAAATATAGACAAATCCATAATGAAATAATAGACTATTTCATGTTTAGTTTATAACTTTATGGATTTTGTGAAAGGATAAGATGTTTCTAATGGATTTCACTTTTGCAGGAACAGGTTCCTTTATGGTGGTAGAAAGAAACTAACCACCGATAAAAAGGATGCCTTGATAAAATGATGTGATGAATTATTTTTCAGATTAATTGAGGAGGCAACATGGAAAATGTCCCTTTTCATGGAGATGCATATCATAATTTGCATAAGAATAAATATATCAAGTTTTAGTTTTCTCTATGTAGGAATTTTACTTGATTTATTTCTTGTTGCAAAAGAAAATGAATGCCTTAGTTCTTTAATATTTTATTAAGGGTTCATCCTTGTTGATATTGTATTGATTGATTAGAAATAAGGTTATGATTTAATTTAAAATGAAAAGAATGAATATGCTCTATTGTTTTATATAGTAAATATTAATAGAGTGTTTTGCATAACTCAAGTTATATTTTCTAGAATCTGATGAAAGTAGCTTGAACTTGCACTTTAGAGAACCATAGTTGTGAGCTAGAAGACTATCATTCATAATTTAGAGTAAAGACAAGAAGTATTCATTGGTCAATCATGAGATAGAGGCCAACCAATAAGACTTATCATTAATGAGAAAAGAAGTGGAAAATTTATTATGTGGAGAACAAACACCGGAGACTTCGCACGGCTAGTTGTAATAATGGGGAGTCTGGCAAAAATATCAAGGGGAGGATCATTCACGAGTATGGCAGAGAGAATAGTGATGAAATGTAGCAAAGGATGGTTCTTAGAGTATGAGTGCTCAGTTATATGCAAAAGGAAATAAGGTTGCTTGTACTTATTTATTGTTGTCATTTTGATGTGTTATTTTTTGTTTTAATATTATGCATGCTAGAATTCTCTCAAAATCATTTAGAATAGAGTAGTCGAGTCTTATCTAGAAACTTAGACTCTGGCTAGGAAAATAACGATTGATTATGCTCAAATTAGTTTGAAATAAAATATTCTTTGCTTGGTGATAGATAGAACTCAAGTAAAATTCATATGTTGTTGGTTGCTCAACGTTTCTCTGATTGAACAAGGGAAACCGTGTCTATGAGTTCTCTTTAACATATAGAATGTGGAGATTAGGAAACCTAGCTATTAATGGAGTAGGAAAACTTGGAGCATCTCTTAAATAATTGTTATAACCTTTTGTTTGAAGAGAAGAGAATTCAAACTTCAAGGGAAGATAGAGAGTAAATCATCCACTGGAATGGAATGAAACCTATGTTATAACTGAATGTGTTTTGTTGTGTGGTGTTATTCATATGTAAAAGAAAATATGTTTCCTGCTAGTTTATCTATTTTAATTTATGAAATCATATTATTTTTATTTTATGGAATTGGTTTCATATTTTCATTGTCTATGAAAAGAAAGGAGTTGATGCTCAGTTGAGAAAAGAAACTTGGATTGATTTTGAAATAGGAAATGTGTATTGTTTTGAAACGTTTCTATATTGTATTATTCTCAAGAATGGGAAGAATGTTATTGAATGCTACATTCTGTTGAGATAGTATGACTGAGAATTATATTGTAGAATGAATAGAAGAGTTTATATTTTAATGAAACATCTTCTTATTCTGCTGATTTTTGGAAAAAGAAAGAATGCTATTGATTGTAATAATTTTGTAGAGACAGTATGATTGAGTTATAGTGTTGATTGATTAGAAGATTTTGTTTATTGATGAAACGTCTTCTATACTTGTTGTTCTCTAGAATTAGAATGAAATAAAATTGCTATTGTATTATGTTGAAAATTCCAATTGAAATGGATATGGTGAAAAGGGGGTGGTTGAAAATATACCACAAGGAAAAATGATTTGCTAAATAGAAAATGGAGTTGTCTTTGATCCCCAATAAAAATCAACTTTACTCGGTGGTTAGTGAAGCTGCTTCAAAGAAGGAAAATATGATTTCTTGTTGGCTAGATATAATGGAGTGGTTATTGAAAGAGGAACTTTTGATATTATAGCCAACCCGAGCAGAGCACATATGATGTCGGTAAAATAGAATATCTTGTGATGGACGATGGACTTGCTGGAGGAACATCTATCCAGATAAGAAGGCAGAAATGAGTTCATCACAGATTGTTATCTTAATGTAACCTAAGATATGGACACTTTCTTAGTGACACACTAGCTTTAATAGAGATATTTTTAATAGAGCCTTGTGTGGTCGATGATTATGGTATAAATAAAATTGATTGTAATTTGGTCACTTGCCTTGTGACATCATCAAGCCAGATGGTGAAATCTATATTGTAAATGCTTTAAACAGAGATTTAAGTGAAGTTATTTCCATCTCTTGTGTCACTGAACTGATTGGTTGAGTCTTCTGGTAGTTTATGAAGAGGGATATTTATATCCACCAAAACTCCCATGTGCTAGTATTGCGGAAGAGCTAATCCTTTTTTGGGTTACGATAATGGAAATATTAGCTTACAAGTAAGTGTATTGTGGCCAACGTTGGGCGTCGGGTGATAGTCATCCATGAGTTATGGATATTATTGACCAAACTTATGGTTGGAATTAATGATTAATGGTGTTGTGTGTTGGTTTGCTTCAATGAGTAGTTAACCATATTATTATAAAAAGGAATATATAAATTCCTAAAGAATAAATGACAATTCTTGGAATAGTAGATTTTAAGAAAAAAATTATTAAGATAAATAGAGTTTATTAGGGGAGTTCTCTAGAGGGTATTCAATGACTAGATACCACCATGAGTTAAATATGAGCTCAAAATTAAGACTATATCTCCAATAGATGTGAGCTATAGTCAACACCCATCGTGCTAAGTGCACTCACACAGAGGGACTTGTGTGAGGAGTAGAGATTAGTATGTTTCTTTTGATTGACTGAAAGAAAGGTTAAGCTAACTCATCTAGCCAATGAGACTAATAGCTAAAAAAAAGGGGGTGTGACACCTAGTACTCCTGCATGAAAGGAAATGTGAAGGAATAGGGATAGGTGTAATGTGTATGGGATCCTTGTCTTTAAATAATTAGATAAATGAATCAAGGAATATATATAAATACATGAATAGAAAAATTTTATCCTTATATTTTATTTTTATTTTTTATTTTTCCATAATGTATATGTCACTTCTAATTTTTATTATCTACATGTGCAACCATAGCAACAAATATTTTCTTCCTATAGGAAGCCAAACATGAAGGTATTTATCTCAACTTGTATATGTGGTTAGTCTCATTAGAATATGTTAGAAGTAATAGTTTTCAACCTAATGTCTATATCCTTGATTACCCATCTATCAGGATAAAACTCTACCTTATTATTTATATGAGTAATATGATAGATAGAAAAAAATTTAGGACCAACACTACAAACTTGAAGTAGCTCATCAAAAGATAGAAATACAATGTTGACATCTACACACCTTGCAAGCTATAATAAAGAATAATCTTCAACCATTACATGTTTTCTTGTATGTGCTTTGTTATAGACTTTAGGATATATTTGTGCTTTGTCATGTGCCTAGTTACCCCTAAATTTGTAAGCTAATAATTTGAATAAGTGCATGCCCAATATGTAGAATGAATATATAAATAATTTGATAAGGTTTCTCTATCAAAGTTATCCTCACCTTGTGTATATAAGAGTGCGACATCAACACCTTATTTGTTTTTGCTTTCTCAATTTTCTTGATTTGAATACATTAAAATTTTATCTTATGCCCTTTTTTTTGCAAAACTCACAAGTAGAATTTTTGATAGACTTCTTGGGCTACTTCTCATTCTATTATGGTTTCTTGCCATTCTAAACTTTGGTAATGGCTTCATTTGGATGAGCTTGATTAATAATAGAATTTCCATTATGGCTATTTCTTATAGTATGATGGTGTATAAAATGTCTTAGAACCTCATCATTAGGTGATGTAGGAGAATCTAGAAAGTACATATAAAAATCTCAGAGATAATAGTAACTATATCGTATGTTTAAAAAAATATTTTTAAGTAGTTTGGTGTTCCTTTTCATATCCATGTGATGTTGTGTGAGTGGTTGATGTCAACAAGTCATAATATGTCATTTATCATGTTCTAATTTTGTAGCTAATCTAAAAACTGTATTGTACTACTTGTCACATTCTAATTCACTCTAAGTCTTATGTATTACCAAGTCTGTTGTTGAATATGTAAGCTACTTTTAAAGTTTGATGAGTTAATAAAATGTGATTATCCTAACATATAATTATAAGTGACTAGTGATTATGGTATCCCACTTAGGTTTTATGATCTACCATGTTAGAGCAATCAAAGCATGCTATATTAGCACTTGCATTAGCCCCTACATCTACCATGTGGTGCATGAGGATTTATGTTGCATCATCAACTAAGTGAATTCCTCCACTAGCTAACATGTGCTATGCCACATCACTTTTATGGATTGTTATTTGTTGCCTTAAGATTCATGAATTGTTCATCAAGTCAGCTATGTGGACTACCATATTAGCAACTACATATTACCTTAAGATTTGTGTACCTATTACCAAGTCACATATATATTTTTTCATATCATATATATGGACTACCATGTATCATATTAGAATTCATGCATTAGTGACCATGTTAGCTATATGGACTTCCATATCAGTTACACAAACTATTATATCAATTATATAGACTACCATATGTTATTTGTACAACTCTTCCCCACCACTATAACTATCCAAAAGGGTGATTTCATCTAATACAACATCACCATAATATTCCATGTTATCATAAGATTCCACATCATCACAAGTTTCCATGTCATAACAAGTTGTCACATCATGCATGTTGACACCATCAATGTATTTTAAAAGGAATTGACATGGAAGGGAATTGAAATTGAGACCTCCCATGGTATAATGGCTTAGAGGGCTTTGGAAATCCAACCCTATAAGTACAACACTTGGGATGGAAAGGGTTGTAGATAAAATTTAAAAAATAAACTTGTAAATTTCTCTCTTTTAATGTCCTATGCTAATATGGGCATGCACTTGTGTGCCTCAAGCATATCACCATTCTAGGAAATATTTCTCTTTTAAAATTTAAAGTTTAAATTTTAGTTCAAAATGACTATTTTTTAGATGCAAAATTGGAGTACCTAGAGGTAAAATGAGTGAAAGTGTTAAATAGGGATGCCCTAAAATTGATAAAGAATCCATAAATAAAAATAGTTTATTTATGTCTATTGTGGCCATTGCACAACTAGCCCCAAATTTGGGGACCCACCTTAAAATTTTGAATATTTTGAGTTTTTGTATGCTTTGAGTGCTAATTTTGATAGGTTCTAAGGTTCTTGGTTGGGTAGTGTCATTTTGTCTCCTTTTGCAGTGTTGAATGTGGGTAGTTTATTTGATAATGTTCCATTTTGGTTAAGTGGTATGCTTGAGTATTTTTGTTAATTTTGAGGTATTTCCAAGAATTTGGAGTTAAATCAAATTTTAAATAAAACTAAAATATGTGTGTGTGTGTGTGTGTGTGTGTGTGTGTGTGGGGGGTGTGTGTGTGTGTGTGTGTGTGTGTGTGTGTGTGTGTGTGTGAATAAAAGAATAAAAAGGATAAAAGGTAATTAGTTTCGGTTTTCGTATGAGGGTAATTATCCGCATCTTTAAATATAATATAAAAATAATAAATAATAAAATAATAAAATAAAAAGTAAGAATTAAAAAGAAAAAATAAGAAGATATATATATATATATATGAAAATAAATAATTCTTTAGTTTTCAATATATTCTAATAACGCTTTTCATTTTGGTTGGGTATTCGTTTATAATTTGAATTGAGAATTTTATTCAAGTTAGCCTTTGAACTAAGGCCTCACTTTGATGTTGGCAAGTTTATTAAAACATGACAGTGACACAAACCATTACAAGATCGAAGATAGATGGGCCCACGTGGTGGTGACTACTTGGACTCTCAAACATAGACCTAGAAGCAGACTACACTTGGACCGTGACACATGGATTGAAGACTCTATAGATAGCTATGACACAGATGTAGACATGGTCCTAGGATGTGATCAAGCTTTGTAGCCATGTAAGACAACATGACTCACAAGGTGGATGGATTCATTGTCGACATAGACATCACTGACCAAGATGTGGATCAAGGTCTACATGGATGAACAATCGAGGGCATAACCTAAATGATGTAAGTGGTGATGTTTATTACCCAAACATAGTGGACTGTGATGACGATGGAATATTTAGAAACTGGTGTCAAACATACGATGGGCGGTGTGGTGAGATATTACTGATAAAGCAAGTGGATAGATAGAAGATCGTTGATTGATATGGTAAATATTGTGACATGATTTGACGTGGTGACACTCATGGATGTGGAATACCTAATGGTGATAATGTTGCATACCTAGCTTGAATGTGGATGAGTGACTTAGACTAGGCATCGAACCAGCAGTGATGTGGCTATGACCAAGCAAAGAAGGGGATTAAAACTCGAGCATTTTTGCACCATGGAGTTGGAGGTAGTAATTTAAGGCAAAGTAATGATGAAATTGCATATGTGTACAGGATTCAATGGGTGGTTTGACAGATCCTATAAATGCCATTTGGCACATGATACATCACGTAAGATATGGTTATGTAGACTCAGTAGAGTAGTGACACTTTAAAACATAGTCACTAAAGATGGCTACCATAGGCGATAGTGGTTGCTGAAGACATCTACTGTACGCAACATCGATAGTGGCAATGATGAGTAGTGAGGAGACATCCAATAAAGAGGAACTCATCAGTGAGGCCATGTAGGTCTATAGAGGAAGCTATTTCTTCTTGGTGATAACATGTGTATGGCCGAAAGTAACTACAGTGGCCAAATCTAGTATGTTTACTGGATAGAGAGATGGAAAATTATGGAAGCATCGATTCATTGAGACTCCCAAATATTTTGTAATCTCACCTATCAGATGATTGTGGTCCTAGAGATCTACCATGCAATTTAAATCACCACTCATACTAGACCAATATTCTAATTATTCATGTGGACAAATTTGACGACCCTCATCCTATTGCAAAAGGGTTGTTACATGGATATTGTGGTTGTTTCAGGCATTGATGATATATGATGAGTAGTGAGATATCGTATTGTATTGTCAGAACCTGCTCTATTCAAATATACCTAAAGGAGTGACACCAAGGTTTTCTATCTGGTCTGAATGAGTCAAAAGAAGTCGTTTGATTTTGTAGATGGCAATAATAATGATAAAGTGTATCTTACAAAATTCTTAGGCAGCTATTCCAGAACCAACGAATATTGTTTAGATGTTAGGACCTATCGAGATAAATTTATGAAATACAAAGAAAATAATATTGTCGATTTGACATTAACACATTTGAATCTATGTCATGCATAGTATAATGACCTTTGTGGAGGAATCATGAACGTTATGATGTAGACGTGTAATGATGTAGCGAGGGAAAATATGGCACCAATAAATAAAATCTTCATGTGAGCCATAGCATATTATGTATCATTTTAAGATGTAGTGATTGGAGCAAACTATGGGAACAAATGTCAACTAGGTACAGGATTTGGGGTTTCAAAGGGTGTTTCATTATCATGACTATATTTAGCACTAAGGTTAGATAATATTTGTAGGTGCCCCAAAAGCGTTATCAGTGTGATAGCGATGAAGCAGTCAGTAGAAGCATGAAATAGTTATATGGTACACAATACAATGAGTAGTGTGGAAAATATTGTAGGTAGATGATAGAAGATGTACTATTTGTAAAATATAAGTAAAACCTAGGGTAGTGATATAGACAATTTGGATGGGTGTTTGATTAGGTTTAAACTATGTTGGATAGTGGAGGTGTCCAAGGACACGAACGATGCTAATATTTGCAGATTACTAGAGTAAAGGATGAGGACTCAAACCAAGATTTTACAGCATAGTTTGCCTTGAAGCTGAAGGTAGTGTAATAAGTAGTACATAGTCCATGGGTCTCATCTATGGTTGCTTCCATCATGAGAAATACATCCATGATTTTTTGTTCAAGGAGGTTATCGATATGCACTGATTGATATGGATAATTAAGGCCACCACAAAGAAGGATGTAACCTCTAAAGTACTAAGGTGATTTGGGTTTGACAACAGAGGCTAAGGTTGCACAGGAGAGTTTGGTTATGGCCTCTCTAAGGTCATGAATTGGTGATCAATATCGATCTATGAATACATTATATAAAAGTTCAAAATAAATTAAAAAAAGGTAGATAATGAAAATTTGAAGGGAATAAAGTACCTCGTGTCAAAAGATGAAAGGTAAATAAAAAAAGGTATTATTGCAGTGAATGGAAGTATCAGTTATAAATAACAATAAAAAATGAGCAGGTACAGAAGAGAAATAGAAGGCCAAAAGGTAGAGTAAATCCTAGATGTAGACTTTCAAAGAGTTTAAATATCTATGCGTACCAAGGAACAAAGGCTAGAAATTTTTGTAAGTAAAGACTTTATCTTTTTGGAATGCAAAAGCTTCACAAATTTACACCTTGTAAGTAGAGTCGAAGGAGATATTTTTGTGTGTTTTGAGATAAACATTTTATTCTTGTCTTCAATGCTTTTAGATTTATAGACAATGTTTTATGCATTTTAATGGTAGCATTGTTGAATGTTTAAGAATATGGAGTTCATGTTGTTTTCCTTAGAAGATTGCACCTGATTCATTTTGAACTGTGCAAAATGCAGTTTCAAATGAATTAGGTTACATTCAAAAATTCTTGTTATCTCTGATTTTGTAGGATAGGATAGCATCACACTGACAATGTTTTATTTTTTGATATTTTCAGCATTTACATTAGTTGTTTACTCGTTTTTTCTTCATTTTATTTATTTCTTTACCAAGCATTATCAAATAATCAGAATCTGAGGGTTCTATTTTACCCATAAATTTAACCTAGGATTTTGCAATCATTAGTCATCCAAGTAATTAATTTTGAAAGGCATTAAAACAAGTAATTACTTGGATATCTTTTTGTTTCAATGGATAAATTGAGTTAGTATTGCACAAGTTTCAACATTCATTAAAATTAAGATAAAATTTGTGCTCAAAGAGATGGTATACTAACATGCAGTTTCATATTAATATTTAGATAAAATGAAGTGGATCTTCCACAAAATTTTCTAACTTTCATATCATAATCTGAAGATAAAAGGAATTGTTGACTTTACTAACTTCCAATCTCACATTAAGGTGTAAATAAAAATGAAGTGGATTTTCATAGCATTTTTTAATACGCTAACATCATAATTTTAATTTGAAAATAAAATAAACCTGCTAACACCAAATGATGTCTTCCAATCTCACATTAAGGCACAGATTAAATGAAGTGGATTTTCCATAAAAATTGCTAACTTTCATAGTTTAATCTAAAGTAAAAGGAATTCACTAAAAGGGTTTTTCAGAGATAATTCACATCAATCCAAAGATAAAAAAGGAATTAGGAGTAGCCTCATTCATTATTTATTTCTTTACATAAGGGAAATCAAGCCCTTTTTACATCAATGAACAATAAAATCATGTCACCAATCACATAAACCAGGTCCCTTGTTAATAGGTTACTTGCAACTACTAAGGTATTTTTAGCATTAAGGTTATAAATATTTACACATTTTCACATACTCTCAAGCACATCTTTGTTTATGCTAAAATAAACCTTGGAGAAATATTATATTTCTTTGCAAGAGAGGGTTTTCATATTAATTCCCTGATTGTGATGGTAATTTTACGATTGGGCTAAATTTCCACTCAACAAAATTGGTGCTACAAGGAGGGCCTGATTAAGTGCTTTGTGATTTGTTTATTGCATGTTGCTTACATCTAACATTACTATTTTTATGCAAGATTTCATTTTTGATAGTTAATGTGCAATATTAATGGTATTGTCTTGTTTTTTTTTGTGTTTATGTAGGCGTTTGATATGAAACATGTGGGTCTAAAAGTAGTGAGGGTTTGAGAGGTTATTTTTAAGTGATTGCGTTTCCAAGTTGGATCCACCTCAATTTATCATTACTAGATCCAAATCCACTAGGGATGCTATCTTTCAAAGTCTATCTCCCACTCATAGAAATAGGAAATCCGAGATTCAAACAGTTTTTATCCCACCGTATGTGCTTGAAGTTGGCTTACCACCCTTTTCTAGCACACCTAGTGTATCTTCATCTACTAACTCTATTGTCCCTAGTGTTCCTTTAGGGACACCTTCGTTGAATACCATGGCTCAAAATGTTTCTTGGTATGGATCATATACTACTTCATTAAACATAGCTGGGGATTTCCATGATGTACCCAAAAACATTAAAATTTTCTTGCCCAAGTATAAGCATGATGGTCCTAGGTCATCCAAAGAACACATCTAGGTTTATAAGGATGTTTTGATCATATCACGAGCCAAATATGAATATGTGGCTTGTAGATTATTTTCTTTAAGCCTGGATGAAATGGCATATGATTGGTATATTATTCTATCAACTGGTTCTATAACCTCTTAGACCCAATTAGAGTCTACTTTTGTCAACCAATTCAGGTCACCCTTAGATTCTACCATTATCTATCACCACTTTGTGACTTGTAAAAGTGTACCTAATGAACCAATCAGGGTGTTCAATTCCATAATTTAGAAACTCTACACAATATTGACTTATCATTTTGTTGTTAATGCCAATGTGGCTATCTTAGGGTGTTAGACCCCTTGATTGCCATGTTTTCTAGGAGGAATCCTTAGGTTACTACCCTTTCCCTAGCTTACTCAGAGGCCATGATCATTGAGCAGCAAATGGCACTGCAAGGTGTTGGGATAACCCAATGGCCCATGGTAGGGCATTTTAGTCCTTACAATTAGATCCCTATGATGAACTAGGTTATGGTATTATTGTGACTATCGCACAACTAGCCCCAAAATTGGGGACCCACCTTAAATTTTATATTTTTGAGCATTTTGGTATCCTTGGAGTGATAATTTTGATAGGTCTCATCCTTGATGTTTGCAATTTTATTTCCAAGGTTCCTTTTTGGGTAGTGCCTTCTTGTCTTCTTCTAGAGTGTCTAGCATGTTGTCATTTATAGGATTTGGTTTCTCTGCATGATAGTTTGGATAGGCTTGTATGTTGTTTTAAGTTTTCCTTTTATATATTTTGTAATATTTTATGTGTTGGTTAGGTTTAAATAGTTTTGGTTACTTGTTTTGATGTTAAATGTTATTTTTATAGTTTTTCTTTCTCTTTTATTTTTGAATTGCATAAATTCAAAACTTTAGGATAAGTCAAATCAAATTTCAAATAGAAAAAAAAAAATAATTAAAAAAAACACATATGTATATGTTATATATGAAATAAAAGATAGTAATAAATTTAAAATATATATATTAATATATATTAATAATAATAAAAGGTAAACATTTCATTTTTTTAAAAGAGATATCATCCACTTTAAAAGGTAAGCCTTTCATTTTGTTTAAAAGGGATATTATTAATTTTTAATATTAAAATGATGTTCATTTTCATATTCATTAAGCTAATGGTTTGTGGGTGTATTGGAAGGGGATAAGTAGCAGTGCAGTTCCTGGGACGATCGATGATGTAGTCAATTTTGAAATGGTGGTATGAGGTTAGAAAGACCTAATTGTACATAGACCAATGACATGGTGGCTTCCAAGGCATAGTCTTCCACAATTATCGGTGGACGATGCAAGTGATCGTGAAGAGACTTATGTCCATTATCACAACACGTTCAGAGTAGTCAAAGTGGGGAACAAACCATCACTAGGTGGTCAGACACTCTTGCGCATCTTTAACATGTTATACCATCATACATTTGGGATGTCCTGAAAGTGGGATCAAAAATAAAATAAAATTTGGAAGATCATGATGAAAGCCTCCATAAAGCACCACTCTATGGTACTTTTTGAAAATCCACGCACATGGGTTGTGGCATTAATTAAGGGTAGATTGTGCTACACCATGTAAGAGAACCTCAATGATTATATAGCCAAACACTGTGGAATATTGATGCACAGAGTTGATGTGGCACAAACCAACCCACGAGGCTAATAAGTGGAGCTACACTTTGGATGTTGACTCAAATTGCAGATACAGTATCACTATGAATAGAGGGTGCAACCCCTAAGACTAATGTGGATGGACAATGGATAGAAGAATTGGTAGCAATATTGGACATCCTTGACATGGATAGGCATGATGACATGATAAAAGTAGCGACGTGGACAGTTGGGTTGATTTTTAACCGTGATGTACAACAAATTGGTGTGATATGGATTGATGTATTGTGTTATCGATAGACTCACAAAAACTACCATATGGACACATTATGAAATCATGACAAACATGGAGGTATATGGTATGTATGTGGGACCCACTTGTAGTGCATGCACTAGAAATAGGAACTTTTGCATCATTATGTGTGAAATGGATTTATTTAATTTTTTTTGTATGACAGGCATAGTAGTTATAAACTAGAAGGATGTGCCTAAATTAATGCGAATGGATTATCATCAAAAATAATTATAAATCCATTTTATTTTTTAATAGTTGAGGGAATAATTTACACATGTCACTCAGCAGGAGTAATGTTGTTCACCTTCAAGGGAGAAAGAGACAAATCAAACCAAAAGAAAGAAAAAGAAAACAAAAGGGAAATTAAATGAAGAGTTAGGGGTCTTTTCTGTAATTTTAAATATGCATTAGAAACACAGAACAAGGGCTAGAATTTTTGGAACAAGTGTCAATGTGGAGGGATATTGGAAGGCTCACAAACTGCTACTAATATTTTGGCTTCACATTTGTATACAGGAAGGACATATTTTGAATAAAATAATGCTTGTATTGCAAATTTTTCTCCAAATGCTTTAGAGATATTTTATGGTGTTTTATGCATGAATACGGTAGCATTGTTGGAATATTTTTAATGCATGTTTTTCCTTAGACTCTTGCCATAACCGATCTTAGATTGTGTGGATGCAGATCTAACCCGGTTGTGTTTATATTCAGGATCTAACATTTTCTACAACATAGGCCAGATTAGGGTTTTGTAGTTCCTCTTTGGTCACTTTCCATATTTTGGTCCATATTCTAGATTTTATTTTTATTTTTCTAACCCTTCCCTTTTTCATTTTTTTAACTGTTGCAAATAAAATAAAATAAAATGAAAAAATTAAAATTTCAAAAATATATGCATGGGTCTCTAGAATAAGTTTTAACATTTCATCTTATGCAAGTTCAATTTCATTTTGAAGCCATTTCGAAATTACAAAAATTATTCAAAGCTATTGTTTAATAAGAAATTTTGTAATTTCAAATTTTCACATAATTTCACATTTTGAAGGTAAATCAAATTTCAAGCAATAAATTAACTTCTCTTTATGAAAACTACAATTTTATTAAAGAGGGGTAATTTATATGATATTCCAAAGACCATTGTAATTAAAGCCATAAATTAACATCTCTTTATGAAAATTATAATTTCATCAAAGAGGGGTAATTTATGTGACATTTCAAGGCTATTGCATTTTGGAGTTTATCATGCCAAATTATTTTTATTTATTCACCAAGCAAGATAAAATGAATTCAATCATCATTCAAACTTTGCATTTCCAAAGATAGATTTTAATCTTATATTTTATGTTCAAAGCAGGGTTTAATAATGCAAGATAAAACTTATTTAAATTTTGCTTAACCAAAAGAAGATAAAATATATCCAAAATACTTCAATATAAAATGAATTAAATCACTTTACATCGTGGTCATATGAGGGCCAATCACATTTTCATTTCTTTTAAGTTTCATTAACAATCAATCGTAAAACATGATAAAGTAATACCAACACATGCCTCTTGTTAACAGTTACTCGCAAATCACTAAGGTATTCTAGCACTTATTTGACACATGTTCACAAACATACAAGCACACATTAATTAAAAGGAACCTTGGAGAAATTTCTATTTCTTTGCAAGAGAGGGTTTTCTAATCAAAATCCTAACTATGAGTGTGGTTTTGCAATTGGGTAAAATTACCACTCAATATTTTGGTGCTAGAAGGAGGGTCTGAATTGGTTTACTTTATTGCTACTTAAATGCTAAATTCTTCATTGTCACTTGAAAGGTTATTTAAAGGCATTGGTTTGGACTAACGAGGTTTTGTTGATAGGTGATAATGTTCATTGATTGTAAATTTGTTTAATTAATAATGCATTGATGCTAATCATTTTTTACATTATTTTTTATTATGATGGTTAGTTAATGCATTGTTAAAACCTATTTGTTGCCATTATTAATCTCACCACAACCTAATCCAATGGTTTCAAATGCTGGAAAGTGGTATGGGATGCACAATAGTCCTTTAAACATTGCTAGAGATATTCATGATCCACCCAAGAACATAGTGAGATTTTTGCCCAAGTTTAAACATGATGGCACAATATTAGTTTAGGAGAACATTCAGTACTATGTGGATACCTTAATTATATGGAAATTCAAACATGAGGATGTGGCTTGTAAATTGTTTCCTTTGAGCCTAGATGACACGACATATGATTAGTACATCAATCTACCTATAGAATCTATTACATATTGGATCTAGTTAAAAATTGCTTTTATTAATTAGTTTAGGTTGCCCATAGATCCTACCATGATCTATCATCAATTTGTTTCTTGCAGGAGGGAACCTAATGAGCCATTGATAATTTTCAACATAATATTTCAAAATATCTATGCAAGATTGACTGCTCCCTTTGTTATTTTAAAAAAAAATTGCTCTTTAGATATACTTTGGGGCCTTGGATCCCTTGCTCACCATGTTCACTAAGATAAATCCTTTGGTCACTACTCTTGCCTTGGCCTACATGGATTCCATGATAGTAGAACAACAACTAAGGCCATAAGATGCAGGTATGGAGCAATTACCTATGGTAGGACAATTAGGGACTTACAATCAAACCCCAATGGTAAACCAAGTAGGGGCACAACATAATCTTATGTTTAATACTTTGTCCTACAATCAATTTTACCATACCATACCCATTTATCCTCCACCTCCACTTATTCGAATACATTTATCCATCCAACCACTCCATTTTGATTAAAGAATCAATTGGTCATTAATGGAGTCACAACAACGAATGCTTAGGCCTTAAATACATTCTTGATACCAACACCCATACATTGATTGAATCAATTTCCAAATCCATGTTTTCAAGCTCAAAAAACTTTACAAGATCAAAATGTTCAAAATAAAAACATGGTACATAATCAAAACATTTTAGGTTTTTGGAACCCAATTAAGTCCACCACTGCTATCGCTCAACCCAATAAACTTGAGGTGAAGTTAAAATACCTGGAAAGGATAGTCCAATAGCTTAGCATAAATATGGTTTCATTGCAATAACAAGTGCTTCAAATTTTGCTCCCAAATCATCTTGTAAATCAAGTTCATGCTACAAATTTCAATGATGTTCCATTTGATGCTCCCATAGATAATGGAGAAGGTCTAGATATGACTAGCATTGAAATATATGTCAATTCAAGATTATTTAGAAACTCAAATGAAATTATTGAAGTGTATGATCAAGAACTCCAACATGATCCAAGTTGTGATAAGTTATAAATAAAAGGCTTAGAGTCCTTATTTACAAGTGAGGATTGGGATAATCTCAAAAAGCATGAAAGGGAATTTGAAAAATAATCAATAGATGAACCTGAAGAATCACCATAAGACACAATAGAATTCAATCACTTGTTTTTAGAAGATAATTATTCTAATGATCAAGAAATATATGAGGAATCATTGGTTCCTCACACTCCTACTGATGAAATGTTTGTTTCGCTTGATATGCAAGATGCTAAAATATCTATCTCCCCTAAATATTTTGCAATTCTTGAACAATATAAAAATAGTATGAAATAAGAGATGGAATCTCATCAAATATTTCATAAAGACAATGATCCTACCATTCTAGACGAAGAAGGGGAATCACTCACATTGTTCCCATTTGAGGTGCAAGAAATTGAAAGCATTGTCTCACCTAAGGATCCTATAATTACCTCAATTAGAGAAAGTTATAGAACCTGAATGGTTTAGGTTTGATATCATTGATGATCCAAATGAAAATATTGCTTAGGGATGTGTTATTTAACACATCCCTAGATAGATAAGACTTATGGTTTGAAAATTATGGACATATTTTTAATTGGGTGCCTAATTTTTTATGTTTTTGATAAGCAGGTCATTTTTTAATATGAAGATATACAAGATGACAATGATGAGGACCATGAGAAAAAAGAATAAATCACAATGAATCACCAAGTATAGGTAAATGAAAGTGTATCAAAGGTAAAATCTCACCTTTTGTGTTCCACCATTCGAAATCCATGTGAAGGTTTATCTAAATGGTTGTTGGATTCAAATTCTATCAATGATGAAATGCCATGTGTGGTTGATAAATAATTTGAGTTAACTAATCCTCACACCACTAATAAGATTGCTTTGATGAGTGAAATGGAAGCAAATGACTTTGAGTTACTAAATCAAATTCATCAACAATTGATAATGAAATCTAGGATAAAAACTTATAATGATCCTCATTTAGTAGATATCCTAGATGATTGCAAATTGTTACATAAGCATGATTGGACTAAATACACGAAAAATGACTTGACTTGGAAATTTTTAGAAATAGGCTCCTATTTGCAAGACCTCATATTTGAAAAGGAAAACCTAATTCTAAATCAAGAATTGAATTATGAAATATTCATTTTAAGAAATAGACAAGAAAGAATTGAAAATTAGTTATGGTCTTATTAATTTGATAATTTGAAACTCCACTATGGGATTGCTAATGGAACTAGATCAAACTGGTGGGGTTAGAGAGGCAAAATTAGGGTTGTTATATTGTTTGGTCTAATCTTACTTTGGTTGGATTTCTATAAATCTTGGTATGCACATCATGATATGTGTATTTTAAAGTGTGCTAATCATGTTTGGGATCCAAGGAAATGATAGCCCAATTTTTTGCATCACCTTGTACATTATTGTATATAGATTTTGGTTTTTGTGTGTTCGCTTTTAGTTTTTTTTGTGGCACTTTTGTGCGTAATATCATGTTTTGGTAAGTTTTGTGATTGCTTTCTTGTCATTTTGCATTAGGTCAAGTTTTGGTTTACAAGTTTTGTGTTTTTGGTTGTTTGTGGCAATGTTTTGTGGTAGCTATGAATTTATGGCCTCTTGAATATTTTTTGTTCTTCTTTGTCATGAAGGGTGAATTACATACCATGTGGATCAAGAAAAATAGGATGAAGTTGTTTAGTAACTACTCCTAGATGTTGGGCCTAAGATAGTGAATGTTGGAACACTAAATCATTTTGATAAAGTTGCACATGAACACATCATGTTAAGGGGCATGCTTTGAAATTGTGAAGGATGAAATCATTGTGGTTTGCAAATTAAGGAAAAAATATAATATGCTATAGCTCTAACTTTAAATTTTCTTGCTAACTCATGTGGTGCATAAAATTTTGCAAGGCCTTATTAAAAAAAAAAAGCAAGCAAAGGAAAACACGCTAAAATAAGTCACCAGGTTTGGATAATCTCTATCAGAGCTATAGACGTCTGACTAGTAGTAGGACTTTGTCTAGACAAAGCTTGTTCAAAAAAAAAGGTATTACAAAATATCAATTAAACCATGGGTAATGTAGATAAATCTATCGGGGCTATGGATGCCTGACTGGAAGTAGGGTTTTGTCTATAAAACTCTTATTGGGAGTAATACTTCATAGCCTAATGCTAATCAAGTGATGGATTTCGGATGTTTTTCAAGCATGAAAAATGAACTCACGTTTACACACACTAAGCAAGAAAATGATTCTTGTGTTTTCGTTTGAAGCTGTCTACCCCCATCTTCTTTGGATATTGCTAGATGATGTATATATCTTTCTGATCTTTGCTTTATTTGTTTTCAAAATTGGGTTCTTCACCCAAAATTCTTAGGAGCATTTCCCATTAGAGTCACCATTTGTTGTGATTGTCGTACAACTAGCCCCAAAATTGGGGACCCACCTTAAATTTTGTGTTTTTGAGCATTTTGGTATCCTTGGAGTGATAATTTTGATAGGTCCCATCCTTGTTGTTTGCAATTCCATTTTCAAGGTTCCTTGTTGGGTAGTACCTTCTTGTCTTCTTCTAGAGTGTCTAGCGTGTTGTCAGTTATAGGGTTTGGTTTCTCTACATGATAGTTTGGATAGATTTGTAAGTTTTTTTAAGTTTTTATTTTATATCTTTCGTAATGTTTTGTGTGTTGGTTAAGTTTAGATAGTTTTGGTTACTTGTTTTGATGTTAAATGTTAGTTTTATTGTTCGCCTTTCCCTTTTATTTTTGAATTGCATAAATTCAAAACTCTAGGGTAAGTCATCAAATTTCAAATAGAAAAATTAAAAAAAATAAAAATTTAATTAAAAAAACACATATGTATATTTTACATATGAAATAAAAGATAGTAATAAATAAGTAAAGGAACGAATAAAAAATTATTAATATATAAATAATAATAAAAGGTAAATGTTTCATTTTTTTTAAAAGAGATATCATCCACTTTAAAAGGTAAGCCTTTCATTTTCTTTAAAAGGGATATTGTTCATTTTTTAATATTAAAATGATGTTGTTCACTTTCATATTCATTAAGCTAATGGTTTGTGGGTGTATTGGTAGGGGATAAGCAGCGATGTAGTTCTTGAAACGAGTGGTGATGTAGTCGGTTTTGGACTAGTGGAACGAGGTTAGAAAGACCTGAGTATAATTAGACCAATGACATGGCAGCTTTCGAGGTGTAGTCTTCCACGTTGATCAAGAGACGGTGCAGGTGATTGCAAAGGGACTTCTTTCCATTGTCACAACACGTTCAAAGTTGTCAAAGCAGGGAACAAACCACCACCAGGTGGTCATACACTCTTGCGCGTCTTTGACATGTTATACCATCATATGTCTAGGATGTCCTGAAAGTGGGATCAAAATAGAAATACAATTTGAAATATCATGATGAAAGCCTCCATAAAGCACCATTTTGTGATACCGTTTGAGAAGCCATGCATATGGGTTGTGGCATTATTTAAGGGTATATCGTACTACGCCATGTAATATAACCTCTATGATTATACAGTCATACTGTGTGGAATATTGGTGCAAAGAGTTTATGTGGTGTAGACCAACCCATGGGGCTAATAGGTGGAGCTACACTATGGATGTTGACTCAGATTGTGTATACAATCTTATGGTGAATAAAGGGTGCAACCCCCAAGACTAATGTGGATGGAAAATGGATAAAATACTTGGCAACAAGATTGGGGATTCTTGATGTGGATAGACATGATGATGCGATAAAAGTAGCAACATGGATAATTGGGTTGAGTTTTAATCGTGATGTACAATATACCGGTGGTGATGTGGATGGACGCATTGGGTTACCAATAGACTAACAAAAACTACTATATGGACACATTGTAAAATCACAACGAACATAGAGGTATCTAGTTCGTGGGTGGGACCCACTTACAGTGCATGCACTAGAAATAAGAACTTTTACATCATTAAGTGTGATGATAAGAATGAATATGTGCTCATGTGAGGTTTCTAATGATAGAAGGTGTTGATAAATATTAGCAATGGATAACCAAGGGAATAATATTGCATGGACAACACTGGTATAGATGCTAGGCAATTTGAGAACATAGATATACTGACAGGATTAGTAGTGGGACCAGCTATGAACATGAATACATTCATGTGCAAGATACCATGGATATTTCACACATTTTGGTTGCAAGCGGACAGGTAGACGACAATTTAGGATAACACGTAGATGCAAGGAACAATATGTGGATGTCAATAGTTATGCATTGTAGCAAGAGGCCATGAGCGAGCATCAGTGCAATGCTAGCAATGAAGAGAAGGGGCTAACGAAGATGAATGTAGGCATGTTGGAATACGTCTATGGCTCACATAATGTGAAACATGAGGAGGGTGATCCAATATCTTACGTCATGTTGTCAAGTGTAAAATAATGTTGTTCAAGGTAGCTTTGTTTACATGAATTAAATAAGAAATTTGGGTACCATGGATATCTACTACATAAATGTACGGAGAGTCCAATTCATGTAGAATGAAGAAAACATTTAAAAATAGATGTTATCACAATGAAATAGCCAGGAGCAGTGTAGTGGAGAATATTACCTGTGTTGTTGGCATAGGTAAACAACATCCTAAAAGAAGAATATGGCTTCAAGAAAGCGACATATTCTAAAACATGCCCTGGTGGTAGTAGGCAGGGAATGTATGAAATCATGAGGTGCTCATTTAAACAGGTTTGTAGTGTCCAAGCAAAAGGATTTCATCAATGTTGACCATGTGTTCTATCAATGGTCTTTCGATCTACGTGCCCTTCATCCTAAGATGTGATTGAATGCTAGATTTAATTGGTTGGGGTGAAACTCATCACTAATGCATGTTTTGGTGGATGCGAGGAACAATATTGACATGATATGTTCATGCCCATCATACATTTTTTTTTTTTAAATGGAGAGCATGTGGAAAATGCTAAATGTATATTTTCTATGAGTATGGTACAAATAAGCCTAGCAACATAACGCATAGCGGTTATAAAGTAGAAGGATGTGCCTGAATTAATGCAAACAGATTATCGTCAAAAATAATTATAAATCCTTTTTTTTTAATAGTTAATGGAATGGTTTACACATATCACTCAGTAGGAGTAAATTTTTTCACCTTCAAGGGAGAAAGAGATGAATCAAACCAAACGAAAGAAAAAGGAAACAAAAGAGAAATGAAGTGAAGAGTCATGGATCTTTTTAGCAATTTTAAATATGCATTGGAAACACAAAACAGGGGCTGGAAGTTTTGGAACAGGATTCAAGGTGAAGGGATATTGGAAGGTTCACAAACTGCTACCAACATTTTGGCTTCACATTTGTATGCAGGAAGGATAAATTTTGAATAAAATAATGCTTTTATTACAAATTTTTCTTCAAATGCTTTAGAGATATTTTATGGTGTTTTATGCGTGAATGCGGTAGCATTGTTGGAATATTTTTAATGCATATTTTTCCTTAGACTCACCATAACTGGATCTTATATTTTGTGGATGCAGGTCTAACCCGATTGTGTTTATATTTAGGATCTAATTTTTTCTGTAGCGTAGGTCATATTAGGGTTTTGTAGTTCCTCTTTGGTCACTTTCCATATTTTGGTCCATATTCCAGATTTTATTTTTATTTTTCTAACCCTTCCCTTTTCCATTTTTTTAATCGTTGCAAATAAAATAAAATAAGAATAAATTCTAAAAATAGATGCATGAGTCTCTAGAATAAGCTTTAGCATTTCATCATATGCAAGTTCATTTTCATTTTGAAGCCATTTCAAAATTATAAAAATCATTCAAAATTACTGTTTTATAAGGAATTTTGAAATTTTGAAATTTTACATAATTTCACATTTTGAAGGTAAATCAAATTTCAAGATTTGAATTTCATTTTCAAGAAATAAATTAACTTCTCTTTATGAAATTTACAATTTTATTAGAGGGGTAATGTATATGGTATTCCAAAGGCCATTGTATTTGAATCCATAAATTAACGTCTCTTTAGAAAATTATAATTTCATCAAAGAGGGGCAATTTATGTGAAATTTCAAGGCTATTACATTTTGAAGTTTGTCATGCCAATTTATTTTTTTCATTCACCAAACAAGCTAAAATGAATTCAATTTTCATTCAAACTTTGCATTTCCAAAGATAGATTTTAATCTTCTATTTTATGTTCAAAGCAGGGTTTAATAATGCAAGGTAAAACTTGTTTAAAATCTGCTTAACAAAAATAAGATAAAATCTACCCAAAATACTTCAAGGATAAAATTAATTAAAGCACTTTACATCATGGTCATATGAAATTTTCATTTATTTTAAGTTTCATGAACAATAAATAGCATAGCATGATAAAGTAATACCAACACAGACCCCTTGTTAATAGTTACTTGTAATTCACAAAGGTATTCTAGCACTTATTTGACACATCTTCACAAACATACAAGCACACATTAAGTAAAAGGAGCCTTGGAGAAATTTCTATTTCTTTGCAAGAGAGGATTTTCTAATCAAAATCCTAACTGTGAGTGTATTTTTTCAATTGGATAAAATTACCACTCAATAGGTACCTCAGATGTCGATGTTGAATACCCTACCTTACAACCAACCTTGTCCATCTATACCCACTCATTCATCCATGCTCACCTATCCTAACACATCTATTCCTATAGCTACTCCTTTACTTCTAGATAATCAATTGGCTACTCAAGGAGTCACTGCAACAAATGCTCAAACTTTGGTCTCATTTCCCATGCCCATACCCTTACAGAGTGTGAATCCATTCGTGAGTCAAAGTGCCCAAAATTAAAACATGATACCAAATCAAAATATTACAAGTTTTGGGAACCCAACTTGTCCTACCACTGCACCTCAACCAAAAGAGTCAGAGTCAAAGGTTGAGGAATTGGAAAATATTATCCAAAAGCTAAGCAGGGATATGGTCTACATACAAAAGCAGGGTCCTTAGGGTCCTCAACAAAATCAAAATGTCAATTTTCAAAGGAGGTAGTGGAATACTAAACCAAATAATGGGGGTGTGCCTACTCCTGTTACTAACCAAACCAATACATCCACAAGTTCTAGTCATTCCAACACAATTGTCAATATTTCAAATTTTACTATGAACAATTGGTGTAGGTTACATGCCACTAAGGAGCATAGTGAGAAAGGTTTTCCAGAATTCATGTCATCCATGAATATTCTACAGGAAGAAGTGGATGACTTAGAGTGGGTTCCTAATGATGGTTTGCCTCACCAACCTAAGGGTAATGGAACTTCCCTATTTGTTGAGACCTTCTACCCAGAGGAAGAAGTGGAAGAAGAGTAGAGTGATGATACTCTAGAGGAGGAAGTTCAAGCCTTCAGGTAGTTCCAAAAGGTGAATCATGGTTATTACTTAAGGAATAAATCCAAATCCCCAAATACTTCCTCTACCCCATCAAATAATTATATTCTTCCATCGGATATCAAGTCCAACGATAATCCACCTCCTCCATATCCCATTGAGTCTTATAGACCAGTTCAGAAGATGTAAAATTTGGATGAAACCTCCTATAATATCATTGATGATATGAAGAAAACTAAAGCCAATGTCACTATATTTGGGATGGCTCAATTGAAAAATCAAAAAGATGTCTTGATTAAGGAACTTGCTTCATCAAGCAAAACCAATGATAGAAAAGCTAATGAGTCACACCTAGTCTTGCAAAATGATAAAGGAGAGGTTCCTCTTTTTTTCCTAACAATTAGGATTGTAGGTAAAAACTTATACAATTGCCTAGTAGACTCGAGTGCATTAGGAAATGTCATGCCTTATGTGAGTTGTCAGAGTTTAGGGTTGAAGCCTATTCCCTCAAATAGTACTATGGTTCAATTAGATACGTCTAAAGTGAAGGTGGTAGGTATGCTCCATAATATTTATATCTAGATTTCTTCTAAACCTAGGATTCAACACTTTGTTAAAATCTATGTAGTTGAAATTCTGGATAAATATGGCATGTTATTGGCCAGATACTGGAGCACGAAGTTAAATGGCTATATGGCCACATATTGCTCTCACATGTGGCTACCTTAGAAAGGGGTGGTCAATAAAATTCATGTTAATAGGGAGCCTAGACTTAAATAAATTATTATGGACTATAACAAAACCACTGAAACTCTTTTTACAAAGTTGGATCTTGGGGTCTACACCATAGATATAAATGCGGCCACCAACAAACCTAAAGATGAAATTATTTCTAGTAGCCCGTGTAATAATGATAATCTTGTGTGGATACTCAAGTTTTATGGATCCAATTCAAAGTAGGGTTTTGGGACTAGTATTGATTTCACTTGTCCTAAAGGTGAACCTTTTCTTGCTACTTATAGACTACAATTCCCATGCACTTGCAACATATCAGAGTATGAAGCTCTAATTTTTAGATTATAGTTGTCTTTGAGTAAGGATGCCAAATGCTTGAAGGTCTTAAGTGACTCGGAGTTAGTGGTCAAACAGGTCAAGGGACAGTACACTTATCATGAAAAAATGTTAAGTCATTACAAAAGCAGGGTTAGATATCTAATTGATGAGTTTGATGCTTTTAATATATCTCTAATTTCTAGAAAAGGTAATCGTGTGGCTAATTCCTTGGTAGTAGATGCAGGTATGTTGGGACCCATTGATAATAGAAAGTTTTAAAAGTTTTCAATTGAATTAGTACCCTATCCTTCCATACCTAATAATGTTAATAATTTGTAGGTATTTTAAAGCGATAGGCATATATTTAATTTTGTGACTAATTCAAGTATTTTTGAAAACTAGGTAATCGATGAGGATCAGCGATGGTAAGAAGAGAGAGAAGAAGAGAATGAGGAAACTCAAAAAATGAACAAGATACCAAAGGGAGTTATTTTTTTTGAGAAGTTATTTGGCATTGGCTATGAAAGCAATAGGTGTGATAAAATTCCTCTCCCAAAAGATGCTTGTGATGTAGTTAACCTTGGGAGTGAAGAAAATCCACATGAGGCATTTATTGCCAAAGCATGCACACACTAGGAGAAAGAAGAGATAGAGCATGCTCTCAGAGATTACATAGATTGCATTACATGGAGTTATGAGGACTTAAAGACCTATGATAAAAATATTATCATGCACACTATCCCACTAAAATCGAATTCTAGGCCTTTTAGGCAGAAAAAAAGGTCGATCAACCCACTGTTAGAACCCCTATTATAGAAAGAATTTAAGATATTGTTTGATGCAAAAATTATATTTCCTAGTAGACATTCTACTTGGATTGTTAATATTATGCCTGTTAGGAAGAAGAGTGGGGAGATCATATTATATATTGACTTCAAAAATCTCAATAAAGCATCACAAAAGGAAAATTACCCTTTGCCTTCGATTAATATAATTTTATAAATTGTAAATGGTTCTGAGATGATGTCCTTTTTAGATGGTTATTCAGGGTATAACCATATTCTTATTCATCCTAATGACAAAATAAAAACTATCTTTACCACTAAGTGGGGAATATTTACCTATAAAAGGATACCTTTTGATTTACTCAATGCAGGTGCAACATTCCAACGTGCCATGGATTATGCTTTCAAGGTTCTCATAGGAAAATGCATAATTTTTTATGTTTATGACATTCTCATCTTCTCAAAGAAAATATAAGACAACATCAAGGACTTGAGAAAAGTAATTCAAAGATGTAGAGAACATGGGATTTCTCTTAATCCTAAAAAGTGTATCTTTGGGGTAATCGAGGGAAAGTTATTGGAGCATGTGATATCAAAAAAAGTAATTTCCATAGACCCCGTAAGAATAGAATCAATCCTAAATATTCCCCTCCCACGTAGTAAAAAAGACCTAAGGTCGTTCTTTGGTAAAATCAATTTGTGAGGAAATTTATTTTTGGATTTGCAAAAATAGTGAGACCATTGAATGATATTCTTAGAAAGGATGTCAATATAAGTTAGACAAGTGAGGCAAGGGAAGCTTTTTAGAATACTAAAGATGTTATCTCTAGTGCATCAATGTTGGTAAGTCCTAACTATACAAATTTATTCTACATTTACACATTTTCATTTGATCATTCATTTACAAGTGTATTGACTCAAAAGAGTGAAGATAATTCCAAAAATCCCATAGCTTTTATGAGTTCTCCATTAATGGACATGTAATTGAGGTATACTACTTTGGACAAACAAATGTATGCTTTATTTAAAATGGTAAAAAAAAATAGACATTATATATTACATAGCAAAATCTTTGCTATTGTGTCTGACCCAACAATTAAAACTATGTTTTTGTAGAATGAACTAGGAGAAAAGCACTGGAAATGGATCTCTACCATACAAGAAGTTGACCTTGATATTCAACTAATGAAGCTATTTCGAGGACAAGGCCAAATGAAAACAATTGTAGATTTTGACCCCCAAATCTCGTGTCAACAGCATAGCATAGGGGACATTACACATGATGATTGATATTTGGACATTGTCTATTTTCTTTTAAATGGTAAGTGTCCCTCTCACATTACATCTACATAGAGGAGAGCTCTTAGGTTAACATATGCAAACTATATGATCAAATTTGGTGCTTTGTACAGGAAGAATCACGAGGGGATTTTCCTTCATTACTTAAATAAGGAAGAAGCTACCCAAATCCTACATAAATTCCATGGTAAGTATGGAATAGGACACAAATCTGTGAGTGCTATAGCACACCAAATTTTAATTTTTAATAGCAAGATACTATTGGCCCCACATCTTCAAGGATGCTCATTCTCATGTGTATTCTTGTCACATTTGTTAAGTAGTAGCCAATAGGGAAAGAAATGTGGCTATGCCATTACAACCAGTAGTGGAAATAATACTATCTACCCAATGGAGATTAGACTTTGTAGGGGTTATCAATATCAATTCTTCTGTTTCTCACAAGTTCATCCTTACAGCTACTAATTATTGGACTAGATGGATTGAGGTAATCCCCACAAAGAATTCCACTAGTCAAGTTGTTATTCAATTTCTAGAGGATTATATTGTAACCAAATTTGGAATACCTAATTCAATTGTTTGTGATAACGGTTCTACGTTTTCTTCAATTCATTTTGTAGATTGGGCTTATGACAATAAGGTGAGCATTAAATTTTTGTCCAATTATTATCCTCAAGGTAATGGTTTGGCTGAATCTTCTAATAAAAACTTGTTATTCATTATAAATAAATTACTTGAGCAAAATCCTCGTGATTGGCACAACAAATTGAAATTTGCACTGTGGGCAGATAGAATAAGATTCAAAGAGTCTATTGGGATATATCCTTATAATTTAATATATGGGTAAAATCTAATTTTTTTTGCAAATATGAAATTGCAAACATTACAATTTATGAAAGAATACCTCAAAAATGATGATCAAATTGAAGCTCATTTAACTCACCTAATGCATTTAGATGAAAAGTGAGATGAAACTTTGCTTCATTTTAGTAAGCATCAAGACATTGTAAAATGGTGGTTTGACAAAAGAGCTAAACTTAAAATATTCAAGATTTTTTATTTATTGTTATTGTGGGATAAGGCCCATGAAAATAAAGGTGATCATGATAAGTTCAATTGTCTCTGGCTTGGTTCTTATCAAATCTCTGAAAACCTTGTTGAAAATACTTTTAGGTTGAAAGCTTTGAATGGAGATGATGTTCACTTATCGATGAATGGGAATTTCTCAAGCACTACTTTCACTCATGAGGCAACTAAATGCTTGTATCAATTGTACAATGCTTGTATATTATGTAAATTTGGGTTTTCTATTTTGTTTTTTTGGTTCGTCTTGCTTTGTCACTTTAGTGCATGGTATGCCAAGTTTGTTTCTTGCTTTCTTATCAGCTTTATTTTTTTTAGTATAGGGTTTTTCTTTTCCTTTTATCATTCTATGTTTTCTCACTTTGTTTGTGGTGATGTTGGTAGTGGACACTAGCTCTTGGTCCATTTTTTTGGTGTTTGAACACTAAGAGGTTGGAATACCTAATTTGAAAGCAAGTGAAATTGGGAAAATGGAGGTGGAATTATTTTGTGATCATGCTCATATTTTGGGACTAAAATGGTGGAGAGTGGAACAATGAAACATTTCGCTAAAGCTCCACATATAACTCACATGTTAAAGGGTATTTCTAGAAGTCCTAAAGGATGAAGTCATTTTGGTTTGCAAATTAAGGCAAAAATCCAACACACTCTGTTTCTAACATCAAATACCCATGTGATGCATAAATTTTTGCAAAACTATAAAAAAAAAGCAAGCAAAGTAAAATATGCTAAAATCAATCACCAAGTTTAGATAAACTCTACCGGGGATATAGACACCTGACTGACAGTAGGGCTCTATCTAGACACAGCTTGTTCAAAAGGAAAGGCTTTGAAAATTATCAATTAAACACAAGGGTAACTTAGATAAATTCTACTGAGGCTATAGATGCATGACTGGCAGTAGGACTCTATCTATAAAATTTCTTTCTATGAGTAGTACTTTATATCCTAAAAGCAAATTAGGTGATGGAATCCAGACGGTTTCAATAATACAAAATGAATCACTTTGCACAGACTAAGCAAAGGTAGATGGATTAGTTTTCTTCATTCGAAGTTGTTTACCCTTACCTTCTTGGGAAATTCGCTAATAATTATTATTTCGTTGATCTTTTATGTTCTTGTTTGAGATTGGGTTCTTCATCTGAAATGCTCAGGAGCATTTCCCAATAGAGTCGCCATTTGTTGTTGTCATTGCACAACTAGCCCCAAATTTGGGGATCCACCTTGAAATTTTGAGTCTTTTGGGTTTTTGTATGCTTGGAGTTCTAATTTTAATAGGTTCCAAGGTTCTTGGTTGGGTAGTGTCATTTTTTCTCCTTTTGCAGCGTTGAATGTGAGTAGTTTCTTTATTAATTTTCTATTTTGGTTAAGTGGTATGCTTGAGTAATTTTGTTAATTTTGAGGTTTTTCCAAGCATTTGGAGTTAAATCAAATTGTAAATAAAACTAAAATATATATAATAAAAGAATAAAAAGGATAAAAGGTAATTAGTTGTAGTTTTTGTATGAGGTTAATTATCCACATCTTTAAATATAATTTAAAAATAATAAAATAACAAAAAAAGAGTAAAAAATAAAAAGAAAATATATATATATATATATGAAAATAAATAATTCCTTAATTTTCAATATATTCCAATAACGCTTTTCATTTTGGTTGGGTATTCATTTATATTTTGAATTGATAATTTTATTCAATTTATTCTTTGAACGAAGACCTCACTCTGATGTTCATAGGTTTATTAAAATATGGCAGTGATGCGAACCATTACGAGGCCGAAGATAGATGAGCCCACATGGCAATGACCACTTGGACTCCTAGACATAGACCTAGATGTGTACTACAATTGGACCATGACACATGGATTGAAGAATCTATAGACAGCTATGACACAGATGTAGATATGGTCCTAGGATGTGGTCAAGCTTTGTAGCCATGTAAGACAACATGGCTCACAAGGTGGATGGATTCGTTGTTGACATAGACCTCACTGACCAAGATGTGGACTAGGGTCTACATGGATGAACAGTTGAGGATATAACCTAAATGATGTGGACGATGATGTTGATTACCCAAACATAGTGGACCATGATGACGATGGACTATTCAAGAACTGATGGTAAATATACGGTGGGCAGTGTGATGAGATATTGCTAGCAAAGCGGGTGGATAGATAGAAGACCATTGATCGATGTGGAAAATATTGTGACATTATCTAGCATGGTTGCACTCATGTATGTGGACTACCCAATGGTGAGAACGTTGCACACCTATTCCAAACATGTATGAGTAACTCAAACTCGATAGTGAACCAGCAACGATGTGACAACAACTAGGAAACATAGGGGACTAAAACTCAAGCACTATTGCATGGTGGAGTTAAAGGTAGTGACGTAAAGCAAAGCAATGATGAAATTGCATATGTGTATAGGATTCAATGGATGGTTTGACAAAGCCTATAAAGGCCATTTGGCACATGACACATCACATAAGAGATGGTGACGTAGACTCCACTGTGGACTATCGAAAGGACCCAAACCTAGCCTAAGGTAGCAATTCATTATTCATCAACATTTGGAGGCCCATCAATAGAGCAGCAACACATTCAAACACGATCACTGAAGATGGATACCGTAGGTGGCAGTGATTGTTGAAGATGTCTACTATACACGACATTGATAGTGGTAATGATGAGTAGCAAGGAGACGTACAATAAAGAGGAGCTCACTAGTGAGGCCATGTAGGTCTGTAGAGGAAGCTATTTATCCTCAGTGATAGCATTTGGATGGCCAAAAGTAATCACAATGACAAAATTTAGTATGTTCACTAGGCAGAGAGATGGAAAATTATGAAAGCATCAATTCACTAAGGCTCCCAAATATTTCAAAAATTTACCTATCAAATGATTATGTTCCTAGTGACCCACCACACAACATAAATCACCACTCGAGCCTAGACCAATATTTTAATTAGTCATGTACACAAATATGATGACCCTCATCTTATTGCAAAAGGGTGGTTACATGGATATTATGGTTGTTTCTGTCATGACCCACCTTGGAGGAACTTTATTAATATGCTATTTGTATTATAATAGTTGGTTTGTAATACTTGATGTATTTGCATTATATTGGTTTCTATCAAAAGAAAATGATGTTGTGTGCATTGATTGATTGCAGGAATAGGTATTCTCTTGTGAAATATTGGCCACCAAGAGACAATAAGGGAAATGATGACAAAGATAACTCATCAGGTAAATATCTTATCTCAACCATCACTAGTTACCTCCCTAAGGGTAGTGTACTTGAGTCTAACTCTAAAAAGTCCCACCCAATCAAAGGAAAAATGGTGATGGGAGATATTGAGCATATTCATAGAGTGCTTGTATGTCATTTGTGTGAAATATATTTGGTTGCATAATTAATTTGCATAAAGGAATTCTACCTTGGAAATGCATATTTATTGATGATTGAAATTTTAATATTTTGAAATATATGTTTTATGCATATAATTTAAGCATTCTCTAGAGTAGACATTAATGGATTTGAGTATAATTATTTGATTTGATTGACCCCATTTTTTAAAATAAATTAGGTGGTTTGTCTTTTATGAACCTATCCAAATTTTATTGGACCAAAATATGAAAATACTACCTTATAAATTAAATATTACATCTTTCCTACACATGGAAAATTTTGGGATGATTGTAGTAAGGGGTGAGATCCTCCTCTTATCTTTAACAGTCCCAAATATTATCACCCATGCTCTCAATAGTATTAGTGCCCTTAGAGTGGGGGACACAGGACATATAACTAGCCTATACCTTATCTCTAGGGAATCCCTTTTGTATTAAAATATTATATTCTAAAGAAACTTGCATGTGAAGGGAAAGAAAAATAATAAAATAATGTAGAGCATCTTTTTGTGGGAGAAATAAAGTGTTATAAATAGCCATGGGGGTTGAGAAAAAGGGGGCATGCTATGTTTGGAAAATATTAGAGGGAGGCTAGTTTGGGAGTAGGAGAGGAACTTCCAGCATATTGGTTTAGTGGCTTTGCAAAAGTACCAGGTGTGGATAAATCCTTTTTGCATTACTAATGTCTAATTTTTGCTTTGATTCTATGCATTATTTTGTATGATGATTTTAAATTGGCTCATTGTTAAAAAGGAACGGCATAAATTCCTTATGTAGAATTTAATATTAGATGATGTTCCCATTGGCTGATCATCAATAGAATTTTTATAAGGGAAAGCTAACCACTCACTAACCAAGCTAGTATATCTTGTATGTCATCCTGTGACGCATAGATCCAATAATGACGTAGGGTTTGACCATCATGATGAATGGCCATAAAAAAAAAAACCTAGTTGTTCTTTCCGTATTTGACTGTGCCATTTGGTCGCTTGCATAGCCCAAATTTCTATTTCTAGAAAGCATCGATGCGATGAAGGATTCACCTTGGATCTATTGATTAGAATATGTAATATGTTGGAGCTAACCTCATATTGAGCAAGTGATCGTTCGATGTTTTCGATCCCTAGTTTTTTAATCATAGTAATCAATAATAAGGTGAGTTCTTGCATTATGTAGAGTCGTCCACATTGTAGATGCAATACGTTGTAGTCTCTATGTTGATAAAAATAGTAGATACCTTATGACGTGTTCGAGTTTCTTCTCCAACATATTTTAGGTTAGGTCTTTGAATTTTGTTTTTTGTGGCATCGTACCATAGACCCTGGTTGCCTATGCCTTAAATGCATCCTCGGTCTTGAGAAATGGCATTCATATCTTGTAGCATCGAGGCCTTCTGTGGTGCAATTGTTTTGCTCATAATTATATCACCTAGGTTATTCTTACTTATGATAGAAATGAAAAAACATCCAAATTAAACCTTAGACATATACTAATGGCTTTTATGTCATCATGGGATACGTCTATCTATTCTCGGTTGATGAGAAGTTGATTTTATTTTCCTTGTAATCACACCAGCACTACCGTTCATCTCTTCATTCTGCAACACGTAGGTTACCTATTTATGCTTGTGTGTCCCTTCTAAAACCCAATCGAATAGTATGTATTCCATACTACCCTCGACGTGTTTGGATAACAGCCATCATCGACAGTAGGAAGTAGTCCAAAACCTCTAATATCCAGATGGATGATAAGTATTCCTAGTTCATAAAAAAAAAGACTTAACATAGATAGTGGCCTATGATATCAAGGGGATACTAGATGCTCAACAATGAGCTAATGATTTTGTAACTTCTTTTTATGTTTTAAGATAAGGTAGTGACCGCCTATTTTAAGTTAAGAATTATATAATTGTAATTAGCTCTTTTGTAGACTTTAGTTTATATGGTTATAAAAATCCAATAGTTTTGGATGTTTTTATTAATGAATTCAAAAAGTAACATTTAAGTCCTTTATTGTAAATGCTATTATCACATCTCTATATTAAAAGTAGATTGTTCTATAAAGCATGGAAGTCTTCTATTATTTTGAATAAATTTTGGGAGTTTGTTAGTTGATTAAATGAATGAACAAAATATAATTTTACATTTTATGTATTAAATTTGTATGTGGATATAACCACAAGAAGTATGAAAATCAAATAGTGTTGAATACTGATTTGAGAGTGATTTGAATCATGAATTAGTAAAATTATAGACTATGCATATGATTGTGAAAGTGAGTAGAAATAGATAGTATAATTGATTGACATTATGGAATTATACCCTTGGTTTGAAAAGTATTATCTTGAATTTATCTCAAACTATATGTGGAACCATTTAAAAGATTAATGTGAAACTTTTTAATTTAATAAGGATGGATTGGTGTCCATTCCTTGGGAAGAGGTATGTGACTCTTCCTATGTTTGGTGATAATCCAAACAATTGATGATGGGATTATAAATTGATCCTTATTGTGAAATACATGAAATATGAATGATTTACCATTTCATGCTTGGTGATTTCATTGTATGTAATATACATTTGGAAAATATGTGTTGCATGATTGCATAAGCATGGCTTGCTTGTGATGCATTAGCATACTTTGCACTCAAGTTGTCCTGATCCCTTACAAACTCATCTCTCTCACATCATGAAGATGCAAGAAAACCATAGTCAAACCGGACAACCATTTTTGAAGACTCTTTTGCTATTCACTCTGCTTATGCTAGTTTTGAGATATTTTCATTTGTAATTTTGAAGGGCTGAAACGATAGACCCAAGTTGTGTAATATTTGATGTATTTCTCTTACTTGCTTTTGTATAGTGTAAGGAAGTCTTTTACATGATGTAATAATCTCAATTAGATGGTAGATGATGTATGTATTTGGAAATATGATCAAATGAAAGTATCATGTGTAAATCTTGCTAGCAATTGCCATTGAATGCTATTGAACATTCTTTTTGTAATTAGATATTATTTGTATGGTTTTTTATTTCAAGTTATGGTAATGTATGTATAGTGATCTTCGGTTGATCATACCAATCATTTCATTTGAATATAGTAGTGTAGAGGTAACTTTATGAGTAATCTACACAACAATGGAAGCAAAACCAAGACTCAAAACATATGAACTAAAACCCACCACCACCTAAACTGCCAACACCTTGTTGATAAGAAATTCTTATAATAACGCTTAAGATGAATAACCCAAATTGTATGTAAGTTTTCATAAGAAGCAATATATTATTGGTTTCTCCTAAAACACTAACCTTATTGAAAGTATGGAGAAATGAAGAAAGGAATTCCTTTGGTGAGGGATTGCTCTCCTAATTGGTTAACTAAACCAAAATGATGTCCCTTGCCATGTGGTAAATGTATGAATGGGACATAGTCATTGCATGCTATTATTCATCTACCATTATGGTATGGTAGGATGGTGTTGTAGGGGTTGGTGCTCCTACTCACAATTGGCTAAAAATGAATTGTAGAAGTTGGTGCTTTTATTTAATTAATCTATTATGATTTGGGCTACTTACGTCTAGATGGGATGATCTTGTCTTAGATTATTATTATAAATTTAACTTATTACAATATGGACAAATATAAACTTAGATAAAAAAAAATTAGATGTGTAGTGGCAACGGAGGTTGTTACAATTTTAGATTTTGATGATATCTGACAAGTAGTGAGAGATAGTAACGTGTTGTCAAAACCTGTTCCATTTGAATAGACCTAAAAGAATGACACCAAGGTTTTCTATCTTGGTTGAATGAGTTGTAAGAATCTATTTGATTTCATAGATGGAAATAATCATGATCATGTGTATCTTATAGAATTCTCGAGCAGCTATTCCAAAGTCAATGGAGATTGTTCATATGTCAGGGCCTACCGAGATAAACTCATGAAATACGAAGAAAATATTTATGTTATTCTAGCATTAATGCATTTGAATCCTATCATGGATGGTATAATGGCCTTCATGGAGGAATCATGAACATTATGATGCAGACATATAAAGGTGTAGCGAGGGAAAATATAGCATCGATAAATCAAATATTTGTGTGAGCCATAGCAGATTATGTATCATTTTAAGATGTAGTGATAGGAGAAAATTATGGGAATGAACATTGACTAGGAATAGGATTTAGAGTTTTGAAGGACATTTTCATTATAGTTATTATCATGACTATATTTAGCGTCGATATCAGATAATGTTTACAGGTGCTCCAAAAGCATTATCAATGTGACAATAATGAAGCAGTCAATATAGCCATGGAATAGTTACATGGTGAACATTGTAATGAGGAGTAAGGGAAGTATTGTAGGTAGATGATAGAAGATGTACTATTTGTAAAATGTAAGTAAAACCTAGAGCAATGATATAGGTAGTTTGGACGAGTATTCGATTAGGTTGAAACTGCACCAGATAGTGGAGGTGTCCAAGGACATGAACAATGCTAATATTTGTGAATTGTTAGAGCACAAGATGAGGATTAAAATAGGGCTTTTGTAGCATAGTTTACCCAAAAGTTTAAGGTAGCGTAATAAGCAATGCACAATCCATGGATCCCATCTATGGCTGCTCCCATCATGAGAAAGATGTCAATGACTATTTTTTAGGGAGGTAATTGATATGCAATGATTGAGATGGATAATTAAGGCCACCATAGAGAAGGATGTAACCTTTAAATCACTAAGGTGATTGGGGTTTGAAATTCAAGTTTAAGGTCACACAAGAGAGTTCGGTTATGGCCTCTCCAAGGTCATGAATTGGTGATCAACATTGGTTTATGAATACATTAAATAAAAGTTCAAAATAAATAAAAATATATAGATTATGAAAATTTGAAGGGAATAAAGTGCCTTGTGTCAAAAGTTGAAAGGAAAATAAAAACAAAGATGTGTAATGTCTAATTTTTGGTCACTTTAGTATTGTAGTTGTCCTAGTCTCTCTCATACATCGTTAGATGTGTCAGAGGGGATTTTTGATGTTGGTAGTGAGCTCGGGTGGCCTAGAGAACCTGATGACACTTTTCAAGGTTGTATCCAGCTTCTGGTGTGTTCTCCAAGATTCTTGGACAGAGCATCTATTTATACTAAGTCACCCAATCAGGTTTGATCATCATTACTCATCATTGGTATCACTCTAGTGTAGTTAGATTTTGATTTCGATGCTTTTCAACTATTTTTGTAATTTGGGTGTTAAATCAATATATATTTAATTAATTTTCTCTAAGATTGCTATTTTAATTATATATTTTAATGGGCACCTAAGTGTTATAGCTCTTTGGAAAGATAATCTAAATTTTAAATCATAGATGCATAATTTTGGAGCTTTGCACATCAAAAATCAATCATTTAATTAAAGGGGTCTTTTGGAGTAAAAATGAGCTTTTAATTATAAAATGACTTTATAATTTTTATCCCACATTGGGCGGACAAGAGAAGAATTCTCAAGAAAGGTTTTATTTATTCAGTTACTTGCTATCTTTTTCATTCATTTAGGTTATTTGGTTATTTTATTCTCTTTGAGAGAAAGAGGCTCTGGCAACATAACTTCATTTGCTTTTTGGGGATGAAAGCCTTCAAGAAGGACATCAGCTACGGGTGTGAAAGATCACCTCTGGTTAATATTTGTATTTTTAATTTATGGAATGTAGTTGGGTTCATTTTTTTAGGATTCAGAGTGGAGTTCAGGTGAATAGCAAGGTTGAATCAGAGTATATTTACTGCCATTTATTTTGCTCTTCAGCATCTAGCTTGGTCGTACCATTTTAACCACTTTCCAGAGCTTTGTGTTGAATATTGAGCTAGGGTTTGTCCCTAGAACTATGTGCCAACCTAGAATACCTATTGTAGTAGTATTTTAGACTTACTTCAAAAAAATTTAGCATTTTGAGAGTTGTAGTTGTAGGTCGTACACTTCCTGTACCCTACCGTACTTGTTGGGAACCCACGTGGGGATTTTTGGAGAAAACCTCTTCCTTATTGGGTGATTTAATTACATCATTCTAGACACCTAGTGTTTTTAAATATATTGTGATCATTCACATGTGGGAGAAATAATTATTTTGAAGTTGTAATGAATTATCTGAATTTTGGAGTTGTTGCTTAATAAACTTTTTTGGCATTTCCAAAATTTTATATCTTTTGGGTAATTTTATATTTTACTATTTCCTTACATGGTTTTGTATATATATGTTATTATTATCTATTTCCAAAATATCATATTATTTGGATGAGTAGATTAGAATTTATTGCATTTTCAATATTGTTGTCCTGAATTGCTGAAAACACAAAAAAAATAGAAAAAATATAAAATCCAAAAAATTGCAAATTCAAAAAACACAGAATACAGTGGGACATTACAAGGTGTTATTGTAGTTAATGGAAGAAGTACCAAAATATGGAGGAAATTCAATATGTATGTTTTCAAATATTTTAAATATCTATGCATACCAAGGAACAAAGGCTAGAAATTTTTGTAATTAAAGACTATCTTTTTGGAATACAAAAGCTTTATAAATTTGCACCTTGTAAGTAGATTCGGAGGAGATATTTCTATGTGTTTTGAGCTAAAATTTTTATTCTTGTCTTCCATACTTTTAGCTTTATAGACAATGTTTTGTGCAATTTAATGGTAGCATTTTTTAATGTTTAAGAATATGGAGTTCATGTTGTTTTCCTTAGAAGACTGCACCTGATTCATTTTAGACTGCAAAATGCAGCTTGGGATGAATTAGGTTACATTCAAAAAATTTTGTTATCTTTGATTTTGCAGGATAGGATAGCATCACATTGATAGTGTTTTATTTTCTAATATTTTCAGCATTTACATTAGTTGTTTACTCATTTTTGCTTCATTTTATTTATTTCTTTACCAAGCATTATCAAATATTCAGAATCTCAAGGTTCTATTTTACCCATTGATTTAACCCAGGATTTTGCAGTCATTAGTCATCCAACTAATTAATTTTTAAAGGCATTAAAATAAGTAATTACTTGGATATCTTTCATTTCAAGGGATAAAATGAGTTCATATTGCACAAGTTTTAGCATTCATTAAAATCAAGATAAAATTTGTGCTCAAAGGGAGGGTCTACTAACCTACAATTTCATATATTAATATTAAAATAAAATTAAGTTGATCTTTCATAACAGTTCCTAACTTTCATATCATAATTTGAAGATAAAAGGAATTGTTGACTTTACTAACTTCCAATATCACATTAAGGTGTATATAAAAATGAAGTAGAATTTTGTAGCATTTATTAACACACTAACATCAATATTTTAATTTGAAGATAAGATAAACCTGCTAACACCAAATGCTAACTTCCAATCTCACATTAAGGCACAAATAAAATGAAGTGGATTTCCACAACATTTTCTAACTTTCATAGTTTAATATGAAGTAAAAGGAATACACTAACAGGGTTTTTCAGGGATAAGTCACATCAATCCAAAGATAAAAAAGGAATTAGGAGGAGCCTCATTCATTATTTATTTCTGTACATAAGGGAAATCAAGCCCTTTTTACATCAATGAACAATAAAAACATGTCACCAATCACATAAACAAAGCCCCTTGTTAACAAGTTACTCGCAACTACTAAGGTATTTTTAGCATTATTGTTATACAAATTTACACATTTGCACATACTCTCAAGCACATATTTATTTATGCTAAAAGGAACCTTAGAGAAATCTTATATTTCTTTGCAAGAGAGGGTTTTCATTTTAATTCCCTAATTGTGATGGTAATTTTACAATTAGGCAAAATTTCCACTCAACAATGTCTATCAAGGTTTTCTCCTTACAACCTTTTTGTTGAACATAACCAATTAGGACATCTTCTCATGCATATGTAGTAGAAAAATTACTATATCATTTTTACATCTTTTTTAAGTGGTTCAAAGGTCTTTGCTAAGCAAAAAGCCCTCCCATGGCTTCTCTAGCACTAGGGGTATATCTAGAGAAATTTAAACTCTTATTTTCTTCTTTAATGATGGTCAAGTAGTCTACCCTCTCATTTGTGTTAGAGAATATTACATTATTTGGTACATGGTAATGTACCCCTATGGTACAAATGTAAATATATATTTTTTTATTTGTGGAAAACATCCCAAAATGGATGCCACTTTTGGGTAAGACCCAAGGAGGTAGGGGTATCCATTCCGCCAAAAACTCCCAGGACTCGGACCTGGCCTACCACCTTTGACATACTCAAGGAGCAAACAAACACACAAAACCAATTTAAAAATAAGTAAATAACAACAAAAATAATAAAATAAAATAAAAAACATGCTCCTTAAGTGTGTCAAAAACAAAAGCACAACCAAACATGCACAATAAGATAAAAGAAACCACAACATGAACCACATAGAAAAACACAAGAACCACATAACAAAACACAAACAAGACAAAAACAATAGAACACTACAAAGACATAACCCAAAAAAAAACATGAAAAATAAACACAACCAAAACCTAAAAAATTAAAATAAAATAAAATAAAAATAAAAATAAAAAACAACCAACAACAGACAATAAACAAAAACAAAAAACATAGAAAACACTCACACATAAAAACATGAATTAACACAAACAAAGAGAAACCCAAGAACAAGAATGAAAAAAACACAAGAACAATAACAAAAAACATTAAAAAAAAAAACACAAGAACAACAAAAAACAACACAAAGAACACAAAAACAAAACAAAACAAAAGAACCCACCCACCTTAAAAAACTAAACAAAAAAAACAAAAAACAAAAAAGAAAGAAAAGAAAAAAAATTGAACATAACAATGACCTATCTAGACCAAAAGACTATTAAGGCAAGAATCAACTGAGGAAACAAAATAAAGAAAAGAAAGATCTAGGGAACTAAAAAAAACTGAATGAACCAAAGAGAAGCAAAAAAAAAAAAAAGCAAGAAGAAACGAGCTTCCCTAATTTGAGAAGCCCACCATCTAGGAGGGTGGCCATAACAAGTAAGATCACCTTTGTCCAAATCCCAATTAGCTAAAGCATCAACACTCTTGTTTTGATCTCTGACCACATGATTGTAATCAACTTTCAAAAATTCCATCTGGATTAATTGAATCTTCTCAATAATTCTTTTTATTCTCCAATCCACCTTATGATTCTTAGGAGTCTTCAAGAGATTAATCATAAGTTGAGAGTCAGACTCAACTAACACCTTTTCCCATCCAACCTTAGTAGCCTCCTAAAGGCCTCTGAGGATACCATACCCCTCAACAAGGTTATTGGAAAGAATACCCAAATTCTCAGCAAAAGTAAAAACCAAGGAGCCATCTGAAAGTCTACCAATTCCTCCCACACTAGATTTTCCAGGGTTCCCTCTAGAAGCTCCATCAGTATTGAATTTTCCAAAATCCTTAGGAGGAGGTTGCCAATTTCTTGTCCTATCCATATTACTAATACTCACATTCCCTTTAAGTTGGTTGCCCTTAGAATATTTAATCTTCAATATTTGCATCACTTGATCCAATATTTGGTGGGAGTTTTGGGGGTGATTAAGGAGTTGATGGACTGATTCAACTAAGTTGGCTATGGTATTTTGCCAAATATAGTGAATATCCTTCCTATCTTGATTAAAAATTTGGTTGTTCCTTTCATTCCAAATATTCCAAAGAAGAATGGTAGAACCCATCCAAACTAACTGCCTAATAAAATGATCAACACCCTCTTGATTAGGCCAATCCCTCCAAAGCTATTCAAAAGTAAAAAAATTGGACCACTGTAAGCCAAGTAAAGTGACCATTCTCCTCCACAACTTAGAGGCTAAAGTACACTCAATAAAAATATGGTTGAGATTTTCTACATTCTATTCACACATTTCATATCTAAAAGGGCCATGAAAACCACGCTTCATAATATGCTCACCAATAAGCACCCTACGATGCAATAAAAGCCAAGTAAAGAACCTCACCTTAGGCCAGAGCTTTTGAGCCCACAATCGAGAAAATATGTTAGAAGAATGGTTGGGATTATTATGGCATAAGGTCAAATAACCTTGAGCAATTGAATACTCACCCTTAGTAGTGTTGTTCCATCCAAAACAATCTATTTCATGGGACCAAGAGAGGGATCTCATATGAAGGATGCCTTGGATATCTTGTCTTTGCCTTTCTGGGATTTGAATAGGTCAGTCCTCAATAGGGATCCAATTCTCCATATTGGGTACCAACAATAATTAGCCACCTTTATCCAATTAGCTCGGTGAAGCTCCTCCATCCAAGGCCTCCAATCGGGAAACTAAGTTATCAAAGGCTTGTGACCATCCCAAGAATCTATCCAAAAATTTACCTATTGACCATTATGAATGATCCAAAATAATTTTTTCTTTATCAAATTCTCACCAGTCTTAAGAACTACTAAAATGGGAGAACCTTTGGTAGGAAGTTGATAGCGAACAAGGTCTTCAGGAATTTTGTTCTCAGTATATTTAGCAAGGATATTATTGACCCAAAGAGCATTGGAGTTATGCAACATCCTCCAATATAATTTAGCAACTAAAGCTTTGTTGTTATTAATAGAAGAAGGGAATCCTAATCCCTCTTCACTCTTAGGAAGACATAAAGTATCCCATTTCACCAAGGACCATTTTTTTTTCTCCTTAGTACCACTCCAAAGGAAATGTTGACTAATTTGATCCAAATCTCGAAGAACAACCTTTGGGATATTCAAAATAGAAGAAACATAAATAGGAATAGCTTGAAGGACTGATTTTACCAAGGTGATTCTACCCCTAGAAGAAAGCCACCTGTTGGTCCACTTTCCAATTTTCTTCTTGACTTTGTCCAACAACCAATTCCAATCTTTATTTTTCTGCCTTTGAATATTTATGGGAATACCTAAATAAGTGATTAGAATGGAGGTCTTCTTATATCTTAATTTATCCAAGACCATGGATTCCTGTCTAGCGAGAGCAGTGAAATAAAATAACTTTAGATTTATCTTTATTGATCAACCGCCCAATGAGCCTTAGAAAAATAGCTAATGATTTGCTTAATATTAGAAGCTTCCTTAACTGTAGCTTTACCTAAAAGAGTAGAGGCATCCACAAATTGAAGATGAGAGATAGGTCTAGCTCCATGAGAAATGGTAACTCCCTCAAGGGTTTTGTTTTCCCTCTTTTTTTTATAGTCCTACCCAAGCATTTAGCAAGAATGATGAATAAATAAGGGGATAGCGGGTCACCTTGCCTAATACCTCTGGAAGCTAGGAATGACTGAGAAGTCCTGCCATTGATAAGAACTAAGTAGGAAACTAAATATATACATCCCATAATCCAATCCATCCAATCCTTAGAGAAACCAAATTGCCTCAGAACTTTGATAAGGAAGTGCCAATCCACTCTGTCATAAGCTTTGGATAAGTCTAACCGAATGAAAATGGAAGGAGATTTTTACATATCCATGGAATGGATGGCTTCCTAAGAAATAACTATCTCATCTACTATTTGACGTCCTTCCACATAACCCCCTTGCTCTGGGAAAATAATCTTATGCAAAAGAGGCTTCAACATTTCTGCCATGATTTTAGTAATGATTTTGAGAAGAACATTACATAAAGCAATAGGTCTAAAAGTTGAGATATGATCAACCTCTTGAGCTTTTGGAATAATATTAATATATTTTTTATTGATAACCTTCAAAATTTCTTTGGCTTTCCTAGCTTCTTCCACCACCTCCAATAAATCAACATGAAGGATATCCCAGAACTCTTGGTAGAACTCAATGGGAAAACCATCAGGACCTAGGGTTTTCCCTTTTTGCATTTTAAAAACTACTTGTTGAAGCTCATTGATAGTAACAGGAGCATTCAAAATAGAGTTCTCCTCAGAAGTGATAAGAGAAGGGATTGCTTGAAGAACATTTTGTTGTGAAGCTGAGTCAAGAGGAGAAGCAACAAAAATATTGGAAAAGTAATCAACAAAAATATATTTCATGCCATCCCAAGTATAAACAACATCTCCAGAATCTGATTTTAAGGAAGAAATAAAGTTGTGATATCTTCGAGGTAGAAGATATTTGTGGAAGAAATTTGTGTTTTGATCTCCTTCTTTGAGCCATTGAATTCTAGATTTTTGCTTCCATAAGATTTCTTCTTTTTTTCCCATTCCTCTAACTGAGTTGTGAGTTTAATTTCATCTACACTTCTCTTCTCTATGAGACCATCTAAATGGATTTTCTTATTCAAATTTTCAAGATGAGTACTAAATTCGTGTTTTTTTATGAACATCCCCAAACGCTTTCCAATTCCAAGTCTTGATTTTGGATTTAATGTATTGTAGTCTTTTGGCAAAATAGAACATCTTAGCCCCATGCCTAGGTTTACCTTCCTTCCACCATTGTTGCACACGAGGTCTAAAGGAAATGTCTCTAAGCCACATTAATTGAAAACAAAAAGGAGAGAAACTCACATTGGTTTTCCACATTTCCACCATGATGTATATTTCCATTAGGAGTATGATTTATATTTCCATTATGTGTGTGTCTATGTGCAAGATATGCACAAGTGTCATGCAATTATATGTGCAAGTGTGAATAGTGAGAAAGTGCACAAGTTTCATGTGATCATGTGTGCAAGTGTGTGCATAAATTTCATGTAGTAAAGTGTGCAAGTGTCATATATTAAAGTATGCAAGGGTAAATAAAGAGTTAAGAATCATGTATACAAGTGGCAAGATGAGAAGCCAAGAGGCATGAGAGGTTTCTCTTATGCATGGAATAGAAAATATTACATCCCCTAGATATGTGAGGAGAGCAATAGTCATAAATTCCAAGAGTCACCTTTCTAAGGTTATATTATGGATACAAAGCTTGAGGAAATGTATAAAGAATGTATTATTAAAGGATCATTGAATATTGGAGCTTGTATATAGTTTAAGCATTTCTATTGTAAATTTTCTTCATGTTATTTGCATGAATGATATTGGCCATTTTACCTCATATTATTGTTATTTACAAGAATGTTATATTCATTAGTATTGACCATTTATATTAAATTGCTCTAATATTTGAGACTACTCAAGATCCTATATATTGGGACCTATGATAATCTATTTAAAAATCCAATAGTTATATCAAAGATACATTATGTACACTCTATCAAATCTACTTTGAGTAGTCTTTATTGTTAGCATAAAAAATATTTTTTGGTGTGAATATTTGATTCTAGAGTGATAATATTTAGAGCTAGTATGAGTAGTTTTTAAATCTAGCACCAAAATTGATTTTGGTATGAATATTGAAGAGCTAGCATCAAAGGAAAACTTTGGTGTGAATTTGGAGGAAGGGCCACATGAAGGAAATGTAGGCCAAAATAATGTTAAATTATTGATTACCTTGAATTTATAAAATCATTTGAAGATTGATACTGTGTAAGCAAAAAATAAATCCCTCATTGAAGACATTGGAAGAGTGTGTACTGATTGAGTTGCACTAGTTATAGAAGGACCGACCTAAGGAATAAATTTTTTTAGTATAAGTCATCTTTAAGAAATTCCTTAAGGCCAAAGGAAAGGAATATTGAAAAGTAAGCTCATACTACCATGAGTAAAGGTCTTTGTAAAAAAAAATTGAAAGTGAGTAGTAGAAAGTTGATCAAATTAGAAGATGTTAAGAATAATTAGAGAAGGATCTATTAATAGCTTCCCAAGTTGTGAGATAACTAGAATTGAGAGGTAGCCATTAAGAGCTACCCAAGTCGTGAGATATTTAGTAGAGAAGCATGGATACATAGAAGGGAGCCACTAAAGCATCTTGTGTCTACCTATTAAATAATATATAAATAAGGCAAAGGCTCTATGATTAAGACAAATCCAAAAGCATTTATTATAAAGAACATAGAGCTAAAGGAGATCGAAATCCATCTTAAGATAATGATTGGATGACTAAGTGTCATTGCATTCATATAAGTACCATTACATAGTAGTAAAATTAATTGAAGGTTGAAGCATCAAAGAATACATAGTTTTGGAAAGACTAAGAGCATCTAAGTAATATTGAATCATGTAGTAGCTAAAAGTTGAAGCACTAGAAGACTAGGTGTTGGAATAGATGAGTGTCTAAGCACCATTGGTTGTAGAAGCAGTTGATATATTGAAGCATCAAAGAAGACTAAGCATAGAAATAGACTGAGCACCTTATCATCATTGAGTAGTAGTAGAACCAGTTATAATTTGAAGTGCTGTAGAAAACTAAGCATTAGAATAGATTGATCATCTAAGCAGTAAGCACCATTATGTTGCAAAATAAATTGATATATTAAAGTGCTAGAGAGATTTGAGCTCTGAAAAAATATCAAGTACAAAATTTATTGAGTGTCATTGTAAAACCTATGAGCACCCTAACTAGAATTGAGACATTAGCACCTAAGATATTCATAATACTTTTGGAGGAATTGAAACATCTCAAGTTTTATTCAAATTTGGTAGATTTTTGAAGATAATTGGGTGACGATGATTGGAGAGCACCCTAGCAATTTAGTTGCCACTTAAAGTATTTGATGATGTCTAGATAATATGGTGAATGTTTCATAAGGTATGATTTAAAATACTTCTATTTTGAATGAGTGCTTAAGTGAAATTTAAATTGCATTGATTTTTTAATAAAGGGAGAGCAATAAGATTTTATAAAGTTTTTGAAAAAGATTTTTTTAATTGAATTTATTTCAAATTTTTGATTTTTGAAAAGTTAAAATTAAGGAGTTAAAAGGAATTATACATTTGATAGAATTTTTTTATTTCAAAGGCTTGATTTTTGAAAAAATTAAAATTGATTGAAGTTAGGAAAGCTAAGGAAGTCTACTCCAAAAGAAAATTTGAAATTTTTGATTGGTTAAAATTTTGTAAATTATAATTTTTTATTTGAAATTTGGGAGCCATAAGATTTCCAACTCCAAAGGAATTGATTTGTGAAATTTGAAGATTTATTTAAAAAAAATTATATTGGAGAATTTGATTTGCAAAATAAAAATTTTGAAATTTGGAGTAATAAGGAATTCTACTCCAAAGGAATTTTTTTTTGAAGAAACAAATATATGGTAAAGAAAAATGAATGCTCAAGAAAAAGGAAATGCTTCTAAGAGTTAAGAATTAATAGAGCATATTCAAATTAGTAAAAATGAAGCTAAAAATATCATTGTTATGATTCTTAAGCAATGCATTAAAGATGCTCATAATGAAGATAAAACAAGTTATGAATCTACTATGATATAAAAAATAATTACAAACTAATTTTTTCTAGCACTCTAACTTACAACAAACTTTAAACAAAATAATAAGTTTATCCAAAAACAAACTTTAAAAAAAATAGACTGATATTATTAAAGTTTGTTTTTGGATAAACAATGTGTTCCCATCAAACTTTATCCAAAAACAAACTTTAAACAAAATAATAAATTTAGATATAAGACTAAAGATTGTTGGAGGTAGGCTCATTGCCTAAATTGTGGGATTCATAATCATACCAAAATAACATGTTGGTATAAATGGAATGTTGTCCATGAATGTAATATTATAAAGGAAATTTTACTAATGCATTGGATGAGGTACTCAAATAGTTTATTATTGAAGCAAATTTTTGAATTTCCAACAATGATACAAGAGATAAAATTGAATTAGCGCTAGAATCATATGAAATGTCAAAACTAGTGGAAAAAGAAGGTGTGAGATGAAGACAATGATTGAAGACTAAAAGTTTTCAATGACCAAAAAATGTAATACAGAGTTGTTGGAGAATGGTACGTTATTTGGTACATGCTAATGTACCCCCATGGTATCTATGGTACAAATATTAATATTAGAATAGAGTTTGACTCTATAGTTTAGAAGTGTGATTTATATTTCCCTTATGTATAAGTCTATGTGCAATATGTGCACAAGTGTCATGTAATTATGCATGTAAGTGTGAAGAGTGAGAAAGTGTACGTGTGTCATGTAATAATATGTGCAAGTATGTTCACAAGTGTCATGTAGTAAAGTTTACAAGTGCGCAAGTAGGAGTATGCAAGTATCATAGAATAAAGTGTGCAATAGTAAAAAGACAATCAAAAGTCATGTATACAAGTGGTAATATGAGAAGCCAAGAGGCATGAGATGTTTATCTTATACAAGAAATAGGAAAGGTTTCATTGCTCATATATGTGGGAAGAGCAATAGTCATAGAGTCCAAGAGTCACCTTTCTAAGATTATATAATGGATACAAACCTCCAAGAAACGTATGAATAATGTAATATCAAAGGAGCACTAAATATTGAAGCTTGTATATAGTTTGAGCAATTATGCTATAAGTTTTCTTCATGTTATTTGAATGAATGATATTAGCCATTTTAATTCATATTATTGTTATTTACATGAATTTTATGTTCATTGATATTGGCCATTTATATTAAATTGCTCTAATATTTGAGACTACTCAAGATCTTGATATTGGGACCTATGATAATCTAGCAAACCTAGTAAATATTATCCTTGTAATATTCAATCAACTCACTCATTTTATTTGGAATTGTCACCTACCTTATGTGTTGTATTAACCTTCATATATTTAGAAGTTATGACATAACATTATACTTCTTTCTTTATTATCCTTCATAACTCTTTCTTTGTTACTAAAAGAGCTTTACTATTTTGGACCACTCTATATTATATGACCTTCAAAGGAATCAAGGTGTATTTCCTACCACTCTTCTCAATCATTATAATACTTGATATTGTAACATAAATAGTCTTTGCATAATATTGTCATGTTCTTCGAAACAAGACATGTTAAACATCCATGGTAACTACACCATACAAAATTTTACACCTAATCTAAAAATTAACTAGACATTAATTCATTACCAATTAATGACTATTATGAAGCCATGACATCTTCTAAGGACTAGAATACACTATCATTTTCAAACTAGATTTCTCTATCATTTCACTTAACACCAAATTATTAGTATAACCACTATCTATAATTACTTTGCAATGCTCCCACTACTTTTAAATGGTTAGAAATTAACTTTTTATTTACAAAAATAAATTCAAACACAAGTTGTTTCTAGAAGGATTGAAAAGCAAAAATGACATCTAAACTGTTTTGGTTGGAAAAATGTTGAAAAGTAAAACTTAACGATAAAATATTTTTTTCAAAAAATTTAGGGAAAATTGGCCATTGGAGAGATCATATAATAAAGATTTTTCTTATTTTTCACCTCTTGTATTATCTATAGATAAATATCTTTGTTTGACTAGTTCCTCCATAAATTTGGTTCTTTCTGAAGAATTTGGTACAAAACACAAAGATATGCTTCAAAATTTAGTTATTTGTACACTTGTGATCATTTCTTGAGTTGTGAACAAGTGGAATAACACCCTCAATTGCCTTAATAAATTACACATAGAGAACAAGTTCATGCCCATATTGGAGCTTAGATATGTTGTCATATTCTTCCCTCTCCAACTCTATTTTCTCTACTACTTTGCTTTCCTCCAAGACAATTAAACCGATTTATTTAGATTTATACTCTAATTTTTTTGGCCTTTAATATCTAGGTTTTAGGATATCAATATTTTCATCTTTCAAATATATTATATAAAATTATAACAATGCTTAAGATATCTTGGGAACTATGCTCCATAAATCAATGGCCTAATGGATTAAGGTATTTTTAATCTATGTTTTAAGGATATAATATCTAATGCTTTGGTGGTCCAATCCATCGAAGGGTAAACTCTATAATTAGGTTATGGTTAGGGCAACATTTATAGTTTGATTATGTTAGGAAATTTAGCTTAGTTATGACAAGTAGGAAGTCTATTATTCTATACTTGTGAGTGTATTTATTCATATCTTATCTTCATCTTAGAAAGACCAACAACTTACCCTTGAATGTATTATACAAAATTGGAAAATCCAATTAGACCAAATAATCTAGTGGATATCTCACTTCATTTTTTTTTTTTTTTTGTGGAAAACATCCCAAAAAGGATGCCACTTTTGGGTAAGACCCAAGGAGGCAGGGGTATCCGGATATCTCACTTCATTACCTTACACAAGACCAATGATATTAATTTCTTAACTCCCATCAACATATTATTTAATACCAATAAGTTGATATTTTACAACTCTTTTCCATGTTCATATAAGACAAGGAATTAGGTTTATTTAATTATGATACAAGACCAACAAGTATAGTTTATTAACTCCCTTCAATGTGTTGTTCAAGTCTAGTGAGTTTGGTTTGTTCAACATTGTTTTATATTTGATTCATTCAAGACCCATGATTTGGTTTGTTCAACTCTTATATCAAATACAAGAGCAACAAGTTACTAACTTTTCCCCCTCTAACATATTGTTCTAAACCAATGAGTTTATTTGTTCAACTCCCTTCTATGTATGATACAAGACTAGTGAATTTTGATTTACTAACTCATTATTATGGTATAGGTTTTGAATAGGAACTTAAAAAAGGATTACAAATATGGACTTATAAGTGGACTTAAGGTTAGTAATAACATTGACAACATCACCCATCAATAGTTTGTAGATGATACAATCCTTTTTAGAATGGCAAGGATAAATGAGGCCGAAGCTTTGAATAGATTTTTAAAGGAAATATGAAAGAGCATCAAGGCAAAAATTTAATAGGACAAAATCCAAAATTTACTTCCTTAACACCCTAGCTAATATCAAAGCAAGAATATGCAGGTTACTTCAAATGGAGGAGGTAAATTTACCAACAACTTATCTAGGGATGTCTTTATTTGAGAGGAGAATGAGGATAGAATAATGGAATCCAGTTATTAGTAAATTTTAGAATAAACTTCTAGCTTGGAAAGCTATATGGTTATTGTTAGTAGGAAGAGTGTAATTAATTAAATCAATCTTACAAGCCATTCCAACATATTATATGTCATTGTATTCTATGCTAAAATCAGTTGAAAAAATTAATCTATATTATGATATCCTTTTTATGGTCAGGTTTATATGATAAAAGTAAATTTCCTTTGGTGAAATTTATAAAGGTGTATGATGATAAAACTAGGGGAGGTCTGCTTTAAGAGTTCTTACATATGCAAACTTAGCTCTTAGGGGAAAAATAATCTAGAGATTGTACAAAGAGAGTCAAAGACAATGGGCAAGAATTCTTCTAAGTATGTTGAGCCCAATGATCCAAGTTTAATATTTACTATGTTCTCTCTACCAAATGGTTCAGCTCTTTGGAATGGTTTAAAAAAAATTATTGATTTAATAGTTAAAGTTTTAAGATGGGTGGTGGGATTTGGAGAAAATATTTCTATTTGGATGGATACTTGGTGTGATAAAATACCACTCAATTTAGATCCAATTTTGAAACCTTGTATCAGATTGATTCAAGATAAACATTATGATAGGGATTCAATCATTTTGTACAAGGCTTATGAAGGAAGATATAAATGGAAATAAGAGTTTTACAAGTATACAAGACATTAATGCTAGAAGGCAATTGAGTAGAAAGATAACAACTGTGATTATTTTAAGGGGAGCCAAAGATAAATTGATTTGGGAGTTGAATAGATCAAGAGAATACACAACAAGAAGTGGATATGATATACAACACCAAAAAAATAGTAATATCACTAGAACAAGGAGAGATATTTGGGATAGCCCAAGAATTCCTAAAGTCAAATTGTTTATTTGGCTAGTAGGTCATAGAAGCATTTTATCCTGGGATAACCTTATAAAAAGAGGTTTTCATGGTCCCTCTCAATTTATTCTTTGTAAAAAGGAGGAAGAGAGTATAGACCATCTATTGGGATATTGTTCAATAATCTAGAAACTTCATATGTTTGGTAAATGCATGGTTATGAATAGAATAATTGAAGATTAGTTAAAGCAATAGCAAGGCACTTATAAAAGTGAGGCTTTATAGACAATATGGGACATATCAAAAGATACAACACTTTGGACTATATGGCTAGAAAGGAATAGAAGAATATATAAATGTGTAGACACCAAATCCTTGCGTATCATACTTCCGCCCATGTGTGTCCACCTTCCTTATTTGGCCCAAATCCACTTTCCCGCCATTTTTTGCCCAATTTCACCTTCCCGCCATTTTCATCCCCAATTTTTTAATTAATTTTATATATATATTTTAATATTTTAATATATTTTAAATAATGTTTGTGATTTTCTCCATCCTTCATTTAATCATCCTCATCCATCTTAATCCATTTCCCCTTTATCTCACCCTGGATCCACTTTAATCTTAGCCACCGTTCGTTTTAAACCCTAGTGTGCCCTGGTGTTTATTGCTTGGGTACCGTTTTCGGCCTTTTTTTCATCTTTCTATCTTTGCTACTTCTATCTTTTCTTCTCCTGCGCTATCCGTTCTATTCTCGTCCTCTTCCTCCACTCCATTTTGCCGCATCCATGTTGGGGCATCTCTTTGCAATCCCCCTTCTTGCGTCGCGGTTCAGCGGGCGTACCCATAGCCCGTGGCGTGAACCTTGTCCAAACGGCGTTCAGTCGGCGCCTTGTTTGGCCCTTCTCCGGTGCCGCGGTTTTGGTTATTGTTTAGCTAATTTTTTCTTTATTTTTGTGTTAATTCCGCTTTTTTTCTGGGTTTTAATTTTTCCAGGCTCCTGTGTCTCTCTTAATTCTAACCCTTGTAGTGTTAATGCGTTTTGGATCTTGGTGTGTTGGCCGGCTAAGGATCCAAAGCCCTCACTTTTGGGATTGGATCGTCTTGAATCCCCCTTTCCTATTTGGACCTACTGTTGTTTTTTGATCACAAAAGGGTTTGGCCCTTTTAAAGGTTTTTAAACTCCGTATATTTTTTTGCACTTTCTTGATCCATTTTTGTTTTATTCTTGTTATTTTAATCTACAAATCGATCATGGGACCCCTGGTTTTGTTTTTAATCTTGCTTTTTTGTTCTATTTTTTTAGGTTCAAAATTGTTTGCCGACTTTTGGTTGGGGGCATGGTATGGTTTTGTTTGGGCGTTGGGGTTTCGCGTGGTTTTGTCGTTTTCTTTTTTCTTTTCGTTTTTTTTTCTTTCTTTTTTCGATCATTGCTTTATATAAAACTAGTATCTTTTTTTTTCTTTTTTGCTTTTTTTATTGTTGCTCATTAAAAATTTACCTAGCGATTTGAATTCGTTTTTGTTTTATTTCTATTGACTTTGATTGATGTCAATTACTCTTGGTATTCTGCGCCTTTTTCCTTTGATATCGTATCATTGGTGGGGTTTTAAATTTCTCTTTGGGAATGAGTTTTGTCTCTTATATTAGAACTTTTGATTTATCTTTTATGATACATTGATAACTAAAAACTTAAATAAATTGATTCATATTGCATTTAAAATAGTATATCCGGATTTCATCACTTGCTTGAGTTTATGGTGGATTATTCATCCATTAAACTTCGCCTTACACTTCACCCCGAGCAACTTTGGTTTCATCACCGGTTTTGCCTTCCTAGCCATAGTTTTTACCTTTTTGTGATATTCAGATTTTCACATGCATCTATCGGACACTAATTTACTGTTAGATGAGTATTTTACGTGGTGACTTGGTTGAACTGGTTGTGTTGTTTTCGTTTTCTTTGTGTATTTCATTCGCTTTGCTTCTTTTTTCTATTTGTTTAGTTTTTGTTCTGGTCTTAACAGGAATCAATCTAAGTGTTAAATCTAATAATCAATGAATAATTCACGATATCCCCACCACCAACATGGCCACTTATCCTAGTGAATTTTAGGCAGTTGTGTGGTTTTCCGTCCTTCTACCACCTTGATGGTGCCCATGGAGGAGACTTCTCTCTATTATCCACTTGATATGGCCAGTGCAAACTCATTAGAGTGATGGCTTGTCCTTGAGCCATTCAAGTTCCTTGCAGATTCTTTTTTTAGGGGTTTGATCAACCCTCTTGGTTTCCTGGTTACACTAGCCCTTTTGAGGTATGTTGTTCTGTGTGGCTTCATCTCCAATATCTCCGATGCTCTTGTCCTCTTTGGAGACAATGTAGTGTTTACAACCACTTCCATCCCTTTCTTCTTTTGAGCAGCTTTTCAGCTTATCTTAATTCAAGAAGAATCCTCCACCGTGTTCGAGTGAAGTCTTGATAATTTGACATCTGTCATGTGATGAATCGAGAGGTGGGCCTTGTTCCCCTCCCTGACAGAGGTTTATCTCTTGTTCCCTCTCCAGAGGCATCTTGTTGTTCTTCCACAGCGGGTGCACTCTGCACATCCATAGCCATAATCACGTTTTTGTATATACTAATGTGGTTTTCACCACTACAAAACTCAAACTACTGAAAAACTGTTGTTTGTTTGGTCTTGGGTCTTCAGGTTTTCCTTCTATTTGCTCTTCTTCCATAGTCGCTGATTTTGAAGACTTATTACTCCTAATCATTGTCGGATGCCAATCCCGATCAACCAAGTGATTGACATGGATGGTTATCCCTCCTCTTTTGGTTCATCCTTTTGAGATTTTGGGTTCGCACTACTTCCTCCTTTACCTCCATTCCTTATCTTCTACGAGTCTTCGGATAGAGAGGCAACGTCGGAGCTTGAGGGATTCTAGTGTTTGAATTTTATATGTACATATATCTGGCTTGTACAACAAACAAATAATAAGATTTGCATTTCATTGTTAGTTGCATACTCTCATTCAACTTGCATTTCTGTGCATACATCTCTTGAAAACAATACATTTCATTTTAGCCATAGTTGCATATCTGTTGAGACTTCTATCTTTCGGATATATTTGGTCAGCAAAGTCTGTTGCCTTGGGGACTTCTAATCCATCAAACCGTTGTCTTCGTAACATATTCATTTGCACTATTTCTTGCCAACGTTTCAATCATACTTCCTGTGTTTTAAGCATTTTGAATGCTGTTAAGTTCTTTAGGGCATATCAATTACACTATAAATCTTGAGTTTGGGATGTTTCGCGGTCTTGAACCTCACTTTTCACATCTTAAAACATCTTGTGTCAGAGGTACACTCCTTGGGTTGTGCTTGAGTGAGGGTAATCTCGTTGTCTATCTGCACTAGTCCATCTGGTCTTACCCTTCACAGCATCACTATATTGGTAGTAGGTGGGTCTCCTTTGGTTGAGTTCGTTCCCGCTCTAAGGATGTTTTTCATGTCCCTAGTTGTGGTGTATCTTGTCTGGAGGATAGGTAGCTCCCAAGGCTTACAGGTCAACAATGGACTATGGGTTACTTCAGGGGTTAGACGCTTGTGGGTGGGTTTCATTTGGTGGTGACATGTCTCTCTCAGGGCTTTTGTGTCATAGGAAACTAGTTGGGGTCTTCTCCATATAGGGTTACCATTTGCGTGAGGTTAATGACACACTTGCACACACGGTTTTTGTTGTAGAGTCTACTGCTTGTTTGGTTTGAACTTACTGAAATTTGGTCCTAGTTGATTAGGTAGTTTGTGTTTGTTTGATACACTGCATGTTTGAGTCTTGTACAATCCTCTATCTTTTTCTTTTGTCTTCCTCGTTCCTTCCGCCGTTGGTGCCGTTCTTTGTAACTTGGTATCTACTATCTAGTATGGTGTTTTGTGCTATTCTTTTTTAGTTGTTAATCATTTTTTTGTTACTTCATCACTTGCACACTTACTATAACTGCATCACAACTAGACTTCACACGGTAAACCTAATATAAAGCTGTATATATATATAAAGGACAACGTATGAATGAAAAGGCAACATATACATAGAGCACCAGGTCTAAAGAGTGCACTAGCATAAGTAACATCAAAGAGGACCCCGAGACCTAGTAGGGCTGACTGTGTGGCTAGTCCTACGTAGAGACGGAGGAGGATGGAGGATGGGACCTGTGTGCCAACATGTGCCTCGAGCCTGTAAGTGTTGACTGCCTAGTGTCTTGTGGTGTCCGCTCGATTTGCCGGAGTCTCATCACCCTTCTCTGGGGATGGTCTCTCGTAGTCGTTTTGGTCTTCTCTGAGGCTAGGGATCTGTCTCGCTGTACTCAGAGTATTCTGTCCGGGATAGCATGATGCGTGTATTTTGTGTGTGTAGCTATTCTGCGTGGGGTACTCCTAGCTCTTTGGGTCTTAGGCCTTGACTCCTCTCCCCGGATGATAGGGGAGAATCGGTGTGTGTCTAACACCTAGTGCAAAACAAAAACTTTGTCATATAAGTTTGCTTAAATAAACAAATACTCGCTTGGCTTGGTGGTCGTCCATCTCGTAGCTCCATGTGCTCTCTCCCACAAACCTTCACTTACTCCTTCCCCCTCCCTCGTCGACTTTCTCAGCTCAACGCACAAATGAGCAAAATTCTGTTGAGTTAAATAGTTGGTTTTGGCACGAAACCTGGGGCATTTCATGTGCATTGTAGGTGGGGTGTTTCATGGTGCTTCAACACCGGGGTTTGCCACCCCAATGTGCGGGTTTGGTGTCGTATTGAATAAAGACAAAACTTACAATTGGTTATCTCAATTTCATCATTGCATCCATCCATTCTTCTTATCATAAAACATTTTGTGAGGTTACAACAATTTTGGACACATTTTGTCATTTTGCTCAAGGATCATTAATCATTATTTTACAATTGGGTTAAACATTCAAAACCTTCACAATTAACACATTCATCAATTCTTGATCTTTGCAATTCTTTCTTCTTTCTCATGCTTTTTTGCAAATCAAATTAAGTAAACTGTTCTGTGGTATATTCATCCTTGGGTTGCGCTTGCTCCTGCATTCGGTAAGGGATTAAACCACCTGGGCATACTCAATTATTTCGTTTGTTGGAAATCATTTTGGGTCTTCTACTTTTCGTGACCTCTACAAGTTATTTGTTCACCTTGCTTGATGGCCTGTTATGGGGCCTCAAACTGGACAATCTTTCTCTCTTATTTTAGTCTTGCTAGGTTAAGGCTACCTGGTTGTTGGTTTCGACCGAGGATTATCCATGTCTAGGAGCATCTGAGTTGGACTCTGATTCATCTCTGCTACAATGGCACCAACAAGGCATTTCATCACGGTATGGATTCACATGGAGTTGGGGCATCGTCAATTATATTTTCCTATAGTGGAATCTCCCTGACATGGAGTTTACATTTGGAAATCCCTTATAACCGTTGGGTCGGTCATCTCACACACTCTCGTCTTTTGGTTGTACACCACCCTTTTCGTTGGGACATAACGATGGTTGTACACCAACCCCTTTTTTGTTGGGACATCGATGGTTCGTACACCAACCCTTTTTGTTGGGACATAAACAAATGGTTCGTACACAACCCATTTTCTATTGGGACATACGATGGTTCGTAACAACCCTTTGGGACTCGGATGGTTCGACACCAACCCTTTTGTTGGGACTAGTGGTTGACACCAACCCCTTGTTGGGACTACGATGGTTTGTAGCAAACCTTTTGTTGGGACATAATGTGGTGAAAACCCCTTTTTGTTGGGACTGTGGTGACACCACCTTGTGGGAATAGTGGTTGTAAACAACCCTTGTGGGACAATGGAGGTGAACAATCCCTTTTGTGGGACTAACGTGGGACACAACCCCTTTGTTGGGACATAAAGGGCAACACCACCCTGTGGGGCAAGGTTCTATTCTTTTTCAATTGGCTGTGAGAACTTTCACTGCCAATTGAGGGGGTAAGTCGATAAAATTTTAAATATTCTTTTATTCTTTGGTCTTCAAAGTTGTGCTTTAGTCTTGAGAGAGAGTTGCGTCCGATCCAACTTTTCGTGTCTTAATTTTTTGTGCGGCATTGTGTCTTCACACAAAGCACTCAAAAAGGGCATCTCGTAGACACCAAAATCCAGCCACTTGCAAGTCATCTATACCTTCCCCGTCACCCATGTGTCAGCTCATCCACCTTCCCACCATTATTTGGCCCAATTTCACCTTTCCCCGCCATTATTTGGCCCAATTTCACCTTTCCCGCCATTTTTCATCCCCAAATTTATTTAAATTAATATTTATATATATATATATATATTTAATATTTTAATAAATATTTAAATAATAGTTTAAGTGATTTAATCTCGAGCCGTCCATCCTTCATTTAATCTCATCCGTCCATCCATCTTAATCCATTTCACAACCCAGATTTATTCTCTACCCTTGGATCCACTTTAATCTTAGCCACACGTTCAAAGTGTCGTTAAAACCCTAAAGTGTGCCCTAAGAGTAGATTATAAATTGAGCCACCTTGAGGGCTCAAACCCGATCTCTATCTAGCGAGCTATCTTCTTTTCTATATTTGCTATCTTTGCTACTTCTATATTTTTGACCTATCTCCTATGCGCTATCTCTGATTCTAATTCTTCTACTGCTATCTCCTCTATCTCTCTTCTACTACCCTTTCGCCGCATCCATCGTCGCTTCCGTTGCTGCTTTCGTCGCCATCTCTTCTGCAGCACTCTACAAAATCCCCCATTCTTGTCGCAAGTGCCCGTGGGCGTTTACCAAGTGCCCGCGGGAATTTACCCACAGCCACAGACTCAGACCGGCGTCTGAAACCTTGATCCAGAAGCACGCGGGCATTCAGCGAGTGCACCAAGGCGCCTGCTGCAGCCGATTTGACAGTCACATCTCTTCCAGGTGCCGCCTGGTCTCGTCGTGTTAACAAAAAAAGAGGTATAGATTAGTTTAAAGCAAGTACTCATATTTTATGTATTAATCTGTTATTGAATTCCTGCATTTCGTTTTTCTAGGGTTTTAGATTGTTTCTGAGGGCTCACACAGTGGAGCCCTCTTACTAATTTCTAACTCCTTGATAGTGTTAATGTGTGCAAGATTTTAATGGTAGATCTGGTGTGTTGATAGCAGCTGTTTAAGTTGGAGTGGTCCGAGCTAAAGGATACAACAAAGCCCACTCACTCTGTTGGGATTAAGGATACGTCTTCGGAAAATGCCACCACTTTGTGCCAGCTAGGGTTTCGGAGAACCCTAGCACGAATTGTAATATCTGTATCATGAAAATGGTTACAGGCCCTGTTGTACTCAAAAGGAGTTTTTAAACTCCGTTGATTAATAAAAATTGTTTGTTTTGTACAACTGTGTTCTGTCTTACTTTTTATCATGATTTCTTTATCTTTTATTTGGCGTTGTATTTTTAATCTACAAAATGTAAGGAAAGCAATTTATAGATAAGGAAAAGGAAGATGTGTTTAGTCATAGAGGATTCTAAACCAACCCTATCAACTCACCCAAATCCTAATTTGGAACCAAAGAACCTTGATAGATGGAGTCAAGTCATTGAATGAAATTATGATATTGGGTATAATAGAAGTAAAAGGAAGGCAAAGATTATAAAGTAGAAACCACCAGATATGGAGTGGGTTGGAGCATCTAAAGAAAACCAAGACCAGTAGGAGGAGGAATAATTAGAAATAATAGAGGAGATATTTTGTCTCATTACGATTTCAATAGTGGATTTAATACAAATAATGAAGCTAAAGCTTGGGCAGCTTTAGAAGGGTTAAAATTATGCAAAAAAATGAAATGGAATAAAGTATGGATGGAAGGTGATTTTCTCATAGTAATAAATGAAATTTTGAGGAAAGCAAAAGCTCCATGGAACATACAAGAGATAATTATGGAAATTCAAGATCTTGCTAAAGAGTTTGAAGAAATCAGGTTTACATATACATTAATGGAAGGAAACAAATGTGTAGATAGGCTAGCCAATAGAGGGTTTTTAATTGAGGATCATGAAATTAAATTCTCCTTTCCTTGGTTAGAGGAAGTAGTAAGTCTAGCTGAAGTTGACAAGAAAATATTGATTACCTAAATAAAATAATGATTAATATTTACTCTAATATTTTCCATTGGTAACATCTGATTTATTTTGTAACAATAATGTATTTTCATATAAACCATTTCTTATAATTTTTGTAGTTGCACTTGTGTTTCAGGAAGGAAACTAGCAATCCATATTTGGTAAAGCATACTATGATAGTGTGATGTTTTGGAAATATTACTCTACTAAGATGCAATGCGTAGATGGTAGAGGTGAATTTTTGGTATTGTGAAGGTTGCTATAGAAAAATATCAAAAACTATGCTAAACTCTAGAATATTTGTATTCATATAGAAAAATTAAAAGATCTAGAAAATGAAAATCAAGAATTCAGATATTTTATGTAAATTGATGTAGGTTGCTAGCTATAGCATTTCAATTGAGATGAGCAGTGTGTCTATTTATAAAATATCAAGCTCTAAATAAGAGAGTTGTAGTTTTTCAAGGGTGGGGGACCCGAGTACAACCCCTTATTATCCAACCAAAAAAAAACTTCCTTCTATGTATGATACAAGACTAGTGAATTTTGATTTACTAGTTCTCTTTAATGTCTCATTAAAGACCAATTAGTTGGGATTATAAACTTCCTTCTTTGTATTATTATAATAATACTAGCAATTTATTGTCTTAACACCCTTCAATATCTTGCTCTAGTCCAACAAGTTATGCTTTTCAAATTTCTTCTGTCTAATATAGTAAAATATCATTGGATTACTTATTATCACCTTTAAAATATTTTTCAATATTAGAGAGATAGGATTTTATCAAATCACTTTTGTTTCTAACACAAGTCCAGAGAAGAGATAAAGGCTTTATAATTTTAAGATATTATCCATGATGATGGATTCCCAAGACCTACAAGGAAGTGAAAAGGAACTAGTAATGGTGGGTACAACCTAAACTTTCTATTTAGTGGTAAAACCTTATAAATAATATCCTCATAATTTTCAAGTAACTTACTTACTTGCTTTGGCATTGTCACTTGCCTTATGCATTGTATTAACCTTCATTCATTTGGAAATTATGACATAACATTATCCTTATTTTTTATTATCCTTCATAAATATTTGCTCGTCACTAAAAGAACTTTGTTATTTTGGACCACTCTATATTATTTTTCCTTCAAAGGAACCAAGGTGTATTTCCTACCACTCTTCTCAATAATTATAATACTTGATCTTCTATCATAAATGACCTTTGCATAATATTGTTATGGTATTCCAAACAAGACATGAAAAACATCCATGGTAACTACATCATACCAAATTTCATACCTAATCTAAAAATTAACTAGACATTAGCCATGGCATCTTCTAAGGACTAGGATACACTATCATTTTCAGCCCAAGTTTCTCTATCATTTCACTTAACACCAAATTATTAGTATTGCCACTATATATAATTGCTTTGCAACACTCCCACTACTTGTAAATGGCCAAAAATTAACTTTTTCTTTGCTTTAGTTTTCCCTCTTTCTCTAGCATCAATAATATCTTTCTCAACATGGGGTTTTCTCCTTGCTTAGGATCTTCCATGTGAATCAATGATGTTATTGATATTTCTTCTATTTTAGCATATGTATGTTTTTCTCATTCTTTTTTCTATTAGTATATTGATGGCTTGAGGGCATTCAATGGTCCCATGACTTACTTGACCACATAAAAGGCAAGTATCACTAAATCTTCCCCTTGGATGTAAATTCTTCTTTATGTATTAAATTTTCCTTCATTAGATGGATGATTTTATATTTGTTAAAAAATTAATTCATCTTCTTGTCAAATTTGTTTTGTTTTGTTGCCTTGATGTTTTTTTCTTTACTAAATTTTTTTGTACCTTGTAAGGAGTTCTAATATTTTGGAGAAAACATATCTTCTTATTTCAAAGCCTAGAAATAGGGTTTCTCTAATATCTATAATTTTATCATGTTGATATCATCTTAGATGTTTAGTTCTAATCCATTGACACATCTTGCCACCTTTTTGGTAAACTTTATTGTGAACTTTAACAACAATCTTATAAACCTCCTCCATGTAGTCTTTCACATTTAACTCTCTCTATATTTCAAAGTGTGTTCAATAAGTTAGAGCTGGTAATCAATAAGAAGGAATTTTCCTTTCAACTTGGTAAGCATCATATACCATCTTGTATTTTTCATTACCCTTGTTATTTCACTAAATCTACACTTTGGCCTACCACATGGCAACATGTCCTTTTAGCTTATTTTCAACAAGGGCCTTAATGCTTATAATTTGATATTAGCAAACCTTGAACAAAATCCATGTGAAATATCTTCCATTTCCACTCTAGTATATTGTGTGGATACAACGTACTTATTGGATGCACACTCTCAACTTTAACTCGTTGCCATATCAAGCATTTAGCAAAAAATATTATTGTCTTTCTTTAAACCAGACCAAAAAACAACTTTTCTAGGTTTGCTATCATTTTAGTCATACCAAGATAGCTAGAATTTGTGGTACAATGTAGCACTTCTAATATTGTGGCTCACAAGTAGCCAATATTTGGTATACATATGATTTTTTGTTCCTCAACAATCTTAGGAATTTATTATATCATGTAATATAGTTAGGGTTAGATATTCAAGATTTGCACCCAAATAGGTGGTTGATATTTTTTATCCAAACTATCTCATGTTCATCGTAAATATTCAAAACATTTATCAATAAAACTCTATCCAACACCATTTTGCTCCAACATGTGGCATCTGAGCTATCCTTTATCCTAAAGCATGAGAAAGAATAGATCAATTTTACAAGGTGCTATTTGGAGGAAGATTAGATCGAGGTGTAGAAATTCCATCATGGATGAAGGTTTTGAATAAAGGAAAAAGCATTACCAAGCATTCTAGTTGAGAGGAGCTAGAGGCTCACAAGATTTATAGAAGTTGTAAAGAAATGCACATTTAATTGGAATGCATTGCTAAGGAGTAAAGAGAATCATTATCATCATATGAACACAAGAGAAGACATGCATTTTTTATGATTTTTTATGTTTTTTAGTTATGCAAGAGAACTTGGAGTTCTAATTTGTTGTTGTCATCTAGATCATTGCACTAGAGATATTTTTAGCAATCATCCTATTTGTATTTTGCTACCATTGTTTATGTTGTAGATGCACAAGAGTGGCGTGAGATTAATTGTACAAGATAGTTATTGTATGAAGATCATGCCATCATAAAATAGGGTCATTTGAAAAAAGTTGATGTCTAATGATAATATCATCATCTAATTATTCTATTATAAAATTGGGTCTTCTTAGAGAAGAGCTACCATCTAAAAAAGAGTTGTCATCTAGAGTTATCATCTAGAGATATCATTTGGATATGAGTTGTCATCCAGAGTTGTTTAGAAAATTATTATCATTTGGAGAATAACTATCATCTAGAGAAAATTTGTCATCTAAAGATATTACCATCTAAAGAAATGATTTATTTAAATACATTTGTTTCATCACATGATTTATCATCTATAAGAGCCTTTTAGAGTTGTCATCATAAAATATTACCATATGAAGTTAACTTTGACCATTTCATCCATTGACCAGGTCATCTACCAATAAGATCATATAAAGATACAAGAAGGTCATCTATTATGAAGTTGTCATCTAATCAATACATGGGTCATCTAAATGTTAACTTTCAATGGAGTGTTGTTGGCTAAAGGCTTGCTTCATGCATCAAAAAAATATAAATACACTTGTTACCCATAATTTACTAAAGGAAAGTACTATGCATGATTTTTGCATGTAAAGAACATGTCATCCAAAAATTACAAGGAGGTAATCCCATAAAAACTCAAAAAATCATGAAAAACATAGCAAACATATTCACCACCCTTGTTTATCCAAACATTTGATTCTCATATCTAGTTTATTTTCAACAAGGGCCTTGAAGGTCTTAAACCTATCCAAAACATCATTCTTAGTGTAAATGGTGCACAACCACACATATCTAGAGAAATTATCAATAAAAAATAAGGAAGTGCCTATTTCTTGGGAGATATGGTATGCCCATAGGTCCATAAAAATCACTATGTATGATCTCTAAGGGATGATATGAGCATCTTGCCTCTCCTTTTGGAATGGTCTTCCTATGAAGCATTTCTAGAATGAACCCCTCACATGCACCACTTGGAGGGAATATGCATGGTATGCCAATGGGAATTTGGTGTTGATTTGTGTATTTCAAGGATCCATAACTAAGATGCTCAATCCTATGATGCCACTTCTAAATTTTATTATCTACATGTGCAACCATAGAAACAAATATTTTATTCTTATAGGAAGCCAAAGAGGAAGGTATTTATCCCAAATTTTATATGTGGTCAATCTCATCAGAATATGTAGAAGTAATAGTTTTAAACCTAATGTCTATATCCTCGATTACCTATCTTTTAGGACAAGAATCTACCTTCTTATTTATATGAGTAATGTGATAAATAGAAAAAATGTTAGGACCAACACTACAAACATGAAGTAGCTCATCAAAAGATAAAGATCCAATGTTTATATCTCCACACCTTGCAAGATATTATAAAGAATAATATTTAATCATAATGTGTCCTTCTGTATGTGATTTTTTATAGACTTATAGGAGATGTTTGTGCTTCATCATGTTCCTAGTTACCCCTAAATTTATAAGCCAATAATTTGAATAAGTGGATGTCCAATATGTAGAATTAATTTCTAAATAATCTTATGAGGTTTCTTCATCAACTTATCCTCACCTTGTGCATAGAAGAGTGCAATATCAACACCTTATTTCTTGTTGCTTTCTCAAGTTTCTTGATTTGAATACTACAAAATTTTATCTTGTGCCCCTTTTTTTGTAAAACTCACAAGTAGACTTTTTGATAAAATTTTTGGGCTACTTCTCATTATATTTTGGTTTTGTCATTCTAAACTTTGGTAATAGATTCCTTTGGATGAGATTGATTAAACATAGAATCTCCCTTATGGTTATTTCTTATAGTTTGGTGGTTGAAAAAAGTACTTAAAACCTCATCATTAGGTGATGTAGGAGAATCTATAAAATACATACAAAGCATCTCAAATATAATAGTAACTATATCATATGTTTTAAAAATATTATTAAGCAGTTTGATGTTCCTTTCTATCTTCAATACTTCATGTCCTTCTCTTCTCTCCTTGGGAAGTCCTCTTGCAATTTAAATGTCCTCTTGTAGTTTCTTGAATCGAATGATATACTCATCAATAGTATCAATTGATTCTAAAGATAAGGTTACTAGCTCAACATCCATTCTCTTAATTTGTATGGAATTAATTCAATCATATAGACCCTAAAATTTCTCAAACAACACTTTAGGATTTGTGGTGCTACTAACATAAGTGTCATATATATTATCAACATAAAGAGCAATGACACAATGAGCCTCATCCTTCTTATCCCTATAGAGTTGCTCCACTTCTATAGAATTAATATCACAAGGCTCCTCATTCATATATTTTATTAACCCCTTACTTTAGAGCAGAGCTTCAATCTTGATCTTCTAGGAAGAATAGTCAGGACCACTCAACAAGGACACATGGTGATACATAACTATTTTTCCATTATACAAAAATCTGCATGTAACCTTGACCAAAAAGAACACCACCAATGTAGTGTTCTAAAAATATATATAATTTAAAAAACAAACTAGAATTCCTTCTATATGCAAATGTTATGGCCCCCAAAATGTTTTCCCTAAAATCATAGAAAATACCTCCAAAACCTTTGAATATTTTTTTAAAACTAGTACCTATAGCTATTGAGAGGTCATAAAGTGTTGTTGTGTGAGTGGCTAAGGGGTGCCAAGCATGTGCTAACTATGTAGCATATCAATAAGCCACAAGATATCGTTTATCATGATCTAATTTGATAGCTAATATAAAAACCATATTGTACTAGTTGTCACATTCTAATTCATTCTAAGTTTTATGTATTATTAAGTCTATTGTTGACTATGTAAGCTACTTGTAATGTTTTATGAGTTGGAAAAATATGATTAGCCTAACATATTATTATACATGTCTAGTGGTTGTGGCCTACCACATTGGTTGTATGACCTACCATGTTAGAGCAATTAGAGCAAGTTATATTAGCACTTGCATTAGCCTCTATATCATATGCCATGTGTTGCATCAGGATTTATGTCACATCATCAACTGAGTCAATGCCTCCACTAGTTGGCATGTGTTATGCCACACCACTTTTATGGATTGTCATTTGTTTTCTTAAGATTCATGCATTAGCCATCAAGTCAACTATATGGACTGCCACATTAGCAACCACATATTACCTTAGGACTTGTGTACCTATTTCCAAGTCACCTATATAGTTTATCATATCATCTACATGGACTACCATATATCATCTTAGGATTTATGCATTGGTGATCATGTTAGTTGTATGAACTACCATGTTACTTATAAAAACTACCATATCAATTATATAGACTACCATATGTTATTTGTACAACTCTACCACACCACCATAACTATTTTAAATAGGTGATGTCATCTAATACAACATCACCATAAAGTTCCATGGTCACCTATATAGTTTATCATATCATCTACATGGACTACCATGTACCATCTTAGGATTCATGCATTGGTGACCATGTTAGTTGTATGAACTACCATGTTAGTTATACAAATAAACTACCATATCAATTATATAGACTACCATATGTTATTTGTACAACTCTGTCACACCACCATAACTATCCAAAGGGGTGATGTCATCGAATACAACATCACCAAAAAATTTCATGGTCACCTATATAGTTTATCATATCATCTACATGGACTACCATGTATCATATTAGGATTCATGCATTGATGACCATGTTAATTGTATGAACTACCATGTCAGTTATACAAACTACCATATCAATTATATAGACTACTATATGTTATTTGTACAACTCTACCACACCACCATAACTATCCAAAGGGGTGATGTCATCTAATACAACATCACCACAAAGTTCCATGTTATCATAAGATGCTACATCATTGCAAGTTGCCATGTCATCATAAGTTTCCTCATCATGCATGTTCATACCATCAATGTATTTTAAAAAGAATTGATATGGGAGGAAATCGAACTTGAGACCTCCCATGGTCTAATGTCTTAGAGGGCTTTTGTTAGCCAACCCTCCAAGTACAACACTTGGGAGGAAAAGGGTTGTAGTTAAAATTTAAAAAATAAATTATTTAAATTCCCTCCTTTAATTTCCTATGCTAATGTGGGCATGCACTTGCGTGCCTCAATTTTATCACCATTCTAGAGAATATTCCTCTTTATTATGAAAAATTGGAGACCCTTCTAAGGTTATATTATGGAGATAAATATCTAGGAAATGTATCAAGAATGTATTATCAAAGGATCATTGAATATTAAAGCTCATATACAGTTTGAGCAATTCTAATGTAAGTTTTCTTCATGTTATTTGCATGAATGATATTGGCCATTTTACTTCATATTATTTCTATTTACATGAATATTATGTTCATTGATATTGGCCATTTATATTAAATTGTTCTAATATTTGAGACTACTCAAGATCCTAGATATTGGGACCTTTGATAATCTATCTAAAAAGCCAACAATTGTATCAGAGCTACATTGGTTAGACTCTATCAAATCTACTTTGAGTAGTCTCTATTGCTAGCATCAAAAATAGTTTTTGGTGTGAATATTTGATTCTAGAGTAATATGATTTAGATCTAGTGTGAGTAGTTTTTAAAGCTAACACCATACTTTATTTTGGTATGAATATTGAAGAGCTAGCATCAAAGGAAAACTTTGGTGTGAATTTGGAGGAAGGGCCATGTGAAGGAAACATAGGCCAAAATAATGTTGGGTTATTGATTACCTTAACTTTTTAAAATTGCTTGAAGAATGATATTGTGTAAGCAAAAAAATAGCCCCCATTGAAGCCATTGGAAGAGCATGGGTTGATTGAGTTGTACTAGTTATAGGAGGAAAAACTTAAGGAAAAAAAGGTTCTAGCATAAGGTATCTTTGAGAAACTCTTTAAGGTGAAAGGAAAGGAAGCTTGCAAATCAAGCTCATAGTACCATGAGTAGAGATTATTGTGAAAAAAAAAAATGAAAGGGAGTAGTAGAAAGTTGCTCAAATTAGAAGATGTCAAGAAGATTTAGAGAGGGAGTTTCTAAGAGCTTCCCAAGTTGTGATATAACCATAATTGAGAGGGAGACATTAAGAGCTACCCAAGTTGTGAGATATCTAGTAGAGAAGCATGGGTACATAGAAGGGATCCACTGAAGCATCCCATGTCTAAACTATTGAAGAAGATATAAAGAAGGCAAAATCCCTATGATTGAGATAGAGTTGAGAGCATTTATCATATAGAACATAGAGTTGAAGAAGTATGAGATCCATCCTAAGATAAATATTGAGAGACTAAGTGCCATTGCATTCATCTAAGTGTCATTACATAGTAGTAGAAGTAGTTGAAGGTTGAAGCACTAGAGAAGATTGAATGCTAGAAAGACTAAGAGTGTCTAATTTATATTGCATTATAGTAGTAGCTAAACATTGAAGCACCAAAATATTGAGTGCTGAAATATATTGAGTGTCTAAGTACCATTATGTTTTAGAAGCAATTGATAGATTGAAGCACTAGAGAAGACTAAGCATAGGAACATATTAAGCACCTTAGCATCATTGAGTAGTAGCAGAACCATCTGTAAGTTGGAGTGCTAGAGAAAACTAAGCATTGGAATAGACTGATCATCATAACATCATTGTGTTGCAGAAGTAATCAATAGATTGAAGCACTAGAGAGATTTAAGCTCTAAAAAAATATTAAGTGCCAAAGTTATTTGAGTGTCATTGTAAAACTTGCAAGCACCCTAAGCAAAATTGAGATATTTGCACCTAAGATATTTATAATATTTTTGAAGTAATTGAAACATCTCAAGTTTTATTCAAATTTGGAAGAATGCTTAAGATAATTGGGTGATGGTAATCGAAGAGCACCCTAGAAATTGAGTCACCATTTGACAATGTCTAAAGAATTTGGTGTAGGTTTCATAAGGTATGATTTAAAATACTTCTATTTTGGGTGAGCACTTAAGTGAAATTTAAATTGCATTGAGTTTGCTAATAAAGGGAGAGCAATAAGGTTTTATAAAGTTTTCAAAAAATATTATTTTAATTGAAGTGATTTCAAA